>BOPN01000489.1:422876-432876 GCA_017312705.2 Penaeus japonicus
CTTGTATGAGAATTTTTTTGGAAAGCCCTACCTAGTTGCAAGTAATGATGGTGAAATTGGAGATTTGTCAATTTATAAGTACAGTTCCTGTGTGAAGAAACAAACACACTCACACACACATGCGTGTGCACACAAACACACACACACACACACACACTCACTTCTTGAATAAGAACTTTTGTTTAACTACATCATCATCATAAAAACTTTTCAACTCCAAAGTTTCTACAAACAATCAACAACACAGGAGCCATTAGTTGTTTTTTCCCCATCACAGGAACAAGACATATGAAGCAGCAATACACTCCATGACAAAATTACTATGACAAACAGCATACCTTGCATCGCTCTAGCGAGACCTGTCCCTCCCGTAAAGAGACTAGACAATATGTGATACAGTCCATTCCAAAGTGAATTTGGCCAGAAAGCCCTGAGAAGGACCATGCCTGAGATGGAAACAAAAAAGGATGAACACCAAAAGAACAATTAACTGAGTTGTAATGGAATTCCATAAAAAACAAAACAAATAAAAACAGAAAAAATGGTTAAGCTGACTGAGGAGATGAAAAGGGAAACACCAGGGAGGGAAATTGAGAGGAGGGATATAAAGAAGGGTAAGGGGAAGATGGACATACTAATGAAATGAAAAGCATGATCAAGGGAGGAAGGGAGGACAGGAGGGCTGAAAGGAAGGAAAGAGGGAAAGGAAGAAGAAGAGGGAGAGGGATGATGAGGGGAGTAGGAACGGGAGAATAAAAGGGAGGGGGAGCAGAAGATGAAGGGGAAGGAAACGGAGGGAGGGGGGGATGAAAGAGAGATAGAGATAGAGGGAGAGAGAGAATGAGAGAGAGTGAGACAGAATGAAGAAAAGGAGGAAGAAAGGGAGAAGGAGGAGGAGGAAAAAAAAATAGACAGAAAGAGAGAAAGTAAAAAAGAGAGAGTGAGAGGGAGAGAAAAATAAAGAGAATGTGAGACAATAGTCAAAACTCCCATGCATTCCCAAGTTAACATACACAGATGCAAACACACACATAAAACCATACAATATTTAACTGACTTTATACCATTAGGTCATGTCAAAATTTATTCCTTTTCTCAAAGTATAAGAAGGAGTTAGGACAGCCTATACTCCCAACACCACATTTACTGTCTTATATGGTATGCTACAATACTCAGATTTAATTCAAAACAGTCATGACATACTCTTAAAACAAGCAGAATTGTATTTGCATATCATATCCAACATTACAGCTGGACCTAAGAGCAAGTGTCATTTTTTCCTTTATGCATGAACTAGAGGTGCAATCAATCTCTAATGCAAATATCAATCTTGGAAAAATTCAAGTTTCAGTTTCAAAAAGCAAAGTTCCAACAATGACTGTGAAGTATCACAACGAACTGCAAATCATGTGTGTCATTTGCAATAAGGTCCACCAACAAAGTCATAATGGTGTTAATAACTCTAACAAACATGTAATTATGCTTGACTTTAATCATTCATACTGTGGAATATGACCACAGCTAACCTGAATCCTTTTGATGGAACACCTTCCTTCCACTATTAGAAAAAAGTACAAGAGATAGGAGATGCCGTTCCTAATCACAGAGTTGCAAATCATGAGAAGTGAGTGAGCCTGGAAGAAGTATAGTGAATAAATAACCTTACAAAGAACATAATTTTTTTCAGTACTGCCTGCTTTTGGAAGTAATACAACCAAATACTAGAGCCAAGAGTATCCTCCTCTATTAGGTAATTAGATGTACCAAAATAAATGGTTGCTCTTTTAGGGAGAGCTCATACCTGTAGTTTCAAAAAGCAAATACATGCAGTCTCACCCAACTTAAGCCTACATGCTGAAGATAAAAATAAAATATACCAGAGCTCGATTTGTGGAAACAGCTCCTTCAATAAGGAAGCGAATGCAGTAATGCAATGTACTCATTCCAAACTGAAGGCTTGATGTTAGGGCAATGACTGACCAAGCCTAAAAGAGGTGAGACATTCAAATCATCAAATTTTCTTTCTTTTTAATTTCAGGTCTGTCCATTCCATATAAACACAGCATGCTTGCAAATTGAAACATGTATTACACAGAAGGAACTGTTCATACACATATATACTTTGCTTCTTGGCTCAGATGTTTGCTTCTGTAAGTAAACTTCTTTATTGAAAAGGTAGATCTAACACTGTATACTCTTTAAATGGAAAACTACATCCTTATACCATATTACATACAATAAAACTATATTTTCTGATTAGAAAAAAAAAAAAAAAAAAAAAAAAAAAAAAAAAAAAAAAAAAAAAAAAAAAAAAAAAAAAAAAACATATATGTCATTATGCTTACTCAGAATCTTTAACATCCTCTTTATTTTTTTCCCCTAAAAACTTGTCCAACGAATCAAAATATCATCATATAAATTACCTGCGCAGCTGTGAGGTTATATCCAGCACCAATGTGAGCCAGAAATGTGACAATGGCTGCAATCACAGGCACTGTAGGGGCCATGGCCAAACTGATGCTCTGGACATAGGCTGACTTTTCTAGAAGGCTTCTCTCACGCTTCCGTATCTCTGAAGGGGTTGTCCTCATTAAATTACACCAATTTTGTCTACCAATATATATATATATATTTTTTTTCCAAACATAATTGCTCTATCATATGGTAAATTATTCAAGAGGAGAGTTGTAATATTCACTGTATTTCAGATCTTATTTTCTTGAACACAGAGGAGTTTAAATCATTAAAATTTTGTAAAAACCTTACATAGTACCTTATATAAAACACCACAAGTTGAATACAAATGGATGGTTAACATTGTTTAATGTACTGTTGGCACTGAGTTCAACCCAAGTCCCTTAATAATAATATTGTTAATAATAATGATGATAATAATAATAATAATAACAATAAAATTAAACATCATAACATATAATAATAATATGATAACAATAAAATTAATAATTATAACATATGAAAATAATATAATAATAATAATAATAACAATAATAATAATAACAATGATGATGATGATAATAATAATAATAGTGGTAATCAGAATAATAATAATAACAACAACCTAAAACAAAAGTAATAGAAATGATTCTCTTCACCCCAAAATTCAAGGAATGGGATAAACAGGTGAGGTCGGTTAGGACTACTAATTAATTCCTTTGCAACTAAGCAATTTTGGAACTATCTATGTGTAAGAAAGGTATAACAAAACAAGACAATAAAGAACAGTGCATATCCTTGTTATCAATGAGTTAAGAGTTAATGTCACATCTTTAGATTTGATTTCATAACAAAAGTAGTATAATATTACCTGTAATACTAGATGCAAAACTCTTTTCCCATGCATACATTTTGATAAGCTTGACACACGTCAACAATTCGTTCATCATGCGTACTCTCTCATCGGTGACTGTTACTGTGCGGCGGCGAAGATACCCAGTCAAACGTGATATACCGTACTAGAATAAACATGATACTGTTATTTACAAATATGTTAGTAAGTGTGGGGGTAATAGGGAACATGAGTTGGTTGGAAGCCAATGGAGAGCAAGACAAGAGACAGTAGTAAAAATTGATAGTAAGAGATCATAATGTTTATAGGCATTGCTATCATTTAGAAACCTATTTAAAACAGAACTATGATTTAAAGAGCATTCCAATATACAAAATAATAAATATATCTGTTCCAATTATAAAGCCTTCCACAAGCGGCAACTAGATTTCTATCACATATTACTAGCCTTCACACAATTACCACTTTTTGTAAGGACTCTCAATGATTACCAGTGTTTCAAATAATGACACAGTATTGACATCTATTAAATCCTCAACTATACAACTAACACTACTTAAGACTGTAGATATTAGCTAGGGCAAAGATTACAGTTTGTCTTTGCCCATAATCAAAATAAAATCTTACTTGAAAAGGGTAGAAGAGCAAGAAGGTCAACATCCCAAACAATGCCCAGGGTCCTAGCAGCCATAAGATGTAGATGACACCTCCAATTGCCACGACAGGGCCTCCAATTATAAGAGGACCCAGAACAACAAAGTCATATATGCGCTGAGCATCATTGGCAAACAGATTTATCACCTGCAAGAGAAAAGTTCACTTATTAATATGAATTCATAAGAAAACAGAAATAGCTATGAAGAGTAAAAATGAATTTCTGGAGAGTTAGCCAAGTTTACAAAAAATTATATACAGAATAGAATATGCAGTACATATAACTATTCACAAGGGTACCCTTCACCTGTCTTTAAAGTATAATATGGTTGGCCATCATAGGCATGAAATTAAATAAAAGGAGAATGAGAAAGCTAGTTTGATCAATGAAGTACATGGACACAATACATTGTCTCTGAATGTATGGATGGTATCTCAAGAAAAAGAACCTCATAGATACAAAATATTCTAAGTCACCAAGTAGCCCCACAATTCAGGTATTCAGATTTGTGAGCAGCAGCAAAAGGTACAAGGATCTTTAATCATCTAGATGAATCATAAAAAAAATAAAAAATGTGTTTATCAGTATTTGTCTAAACTGCCCATATCAATTTTAACTGAATCAGTTAATCATTTTCTGTACTCACTTCTCCTATGCTTTTATTCCCCAAACTGGACATTCTCATAAGCTTCTTGTACACTAAGCCAAGGCACGCTGCTCTTAGTCTAACACCAGTTCTGCAAAACAAAGTTAAGTATATGTTAACATCACTGCTGCATATCTAAGTGCTCAAAATCAATTTTAACAAAATAACAATCCTTTTATATTAGATTTGCTATCAAATTTCTTTGAAAAAACTTTCAAAAAGCATTGTTTGATACTGATGTATATGTATTATTGAAACATTATTACATATCTATTTCCTCATGTTAGAGGCTGTCAGGATGACCAAATGAATCATGTCAGAGTAATTATAACTGGTATATAATCAGTTTGTAAATATAAATCTATAGTAAAAAAAATATTAATAAAAAATAATCTACATAAATCTTTATTTCTTGTTCCATATAATAGCTTAGAGTACCATGAAAAACAATATTGAAAATGTCTCAAGTTGGGATAACATTGAGCAAACAAATATCTTAATAGTTCTAAAATATATGGAACATCAAGTATAAAAATGTCTGAGAGTATGTGTGTCTAATCCCATATTTATTGAAAGAAAAAAAAAGAAGAAAAAAAACTACTACTACTACTACTTGCCATGATGTTAAGAGGAACCAACTTGAGCATATTAACAAAAACCTATAAGTACATCATATTTTTCAAATCTTTTATAAATAACAAATAATCCTAGAAAAATAATGTCCTCCCTAAAAAATTTTTTTAAAGACAATTTGTCTTAAAATAAACTAGTCAATACCCATAATACCTGGATGGAGGAGAATGAAAAATGGAAGAATGGAGGACTCTACCAGGTAATATTTTCTATGATCCCATTGCTTTTAGGGTATTTGGAGAATTTTGCTTTTAGGGTATTTGGAGAATTTATGATCAACAAATGAATAAAAAAAAAAATTCAACACAGAATCAATACAACAACGACAACAAAAAACAATTATATCCTTACCTGTAACTTATGGACCAAACAACACCAAAAATTATAATACGGACAAACTCGCTTAGGATAAGACCAGCTGTCCATATGATGCCAGTGGTTACTGGTTCATCAGTAGACAACCACGTAATGAGGAACCGCATAAAGATTGTCTGGAAATTGAGAAATTATGCTTTCGTGATCTTTGACTAAATAGAGGTAATAAGGATGGTTTTAGCTCCAAAACCTCTGTCATCAACTATAGCACTGAGGAATACTGATATAACTAAATATCTTTAGTATCAAGATTTGATTCTATGTAATCTAAATAATCCTTATTTTTTGGATCTTATCACTTCACCCTATGTAAATTTTGAAGGAAAAGGAAAAAAGAAAAAAAGCATCAGAGATAAAAAGAAAAAAAAGGAATTTCTGATTTCTATTCCAGAATATGATTAGTTATGAATGTATCAAGAGCTTAAAAATGGCTAATTACTAATATTTTTTTCTTTCTTTGCAATATCTTGGAGATTACCTATGTCAGGAAAGTTGTATACAGACTTAATAAGTCAGCTGCAACAACAAATGAGGAAGATCAACTTTATTTTGAAAGAGAAGAAAAAAAAGAAGTAGAAAAAACAAGAAACAAAGGAAGAAAAGAAAGAGAAAGAAGGAAAAAATACTCACTGGTCCAACAAAGCCCATGATCAGAGTTATCATGAAAAAAGTGAGGGCCATGATGAGACGCGTCCTCAGAAAGCGCCATACAACACGCTGGAGTGAGGCCCCATCCTTGCCCTTCCTCTTGACCTCCTCATTCCACATAGCTTCAAACCTTTGGATCAAATGAGATGTTTAGTTACATATATCTCCATATGACAAAAATGATATTGATGACAATGACAATGCCTATGAGATGTGGGGGACGGTCATGATAGGGGATGGATAGAAATGTGAACTAAAACATACAGATATGCCTAAGGCCTTTTTGCAATTTTGATTCCTTATACCCTAAGGAAGCAATATAACAAAAATAAATGCCTTCTGCATATTTGTGTGTTTTCCTGATTTTCCCTTTGTTGTTTTGTTTACAACTTATTCAACATGGATCTTTCAATAGAGAGGTATCCTAGAACTAAAGAGAAATATGCCATATGGTTCCAGAATTACCATTTCACACCCCCTATGCTTGACTCAGGGAGAGGAGGGGCTACAATGGGGAAATGAGGATATAAGGATAGTACAGTGGATTTGGTAAACAGTACTAGATTTGTTAGTTCACACATATTTATTCAGTGCAAAAAAGACAATAAGACATTGAAAAATAGCTGGTCTGTTTCTGACAACTCATGCAAGATGATCCCACGATTGTTGTCAAAAGGACTCCATCTAAAATAATGTGGGAATCAGCAATCATGGCAGGGTTAAAGAAAGAGATGGAGAACAAGGCTTTGATATGAATGTAGGAAATACAAAAAAAAAGTATGCCACAGTCAAAAGCGTGTAAAGATCGTATACCAAGGAAAGAAAATGGTGAAAGGAGAAGGATTGCAAATACTGGCAAAGAAGGCTAAAGCACAGGACCTAGAGAAGAATACATACTATATGTCTCTCTGACAACCAATTTTGCAGAAAAAGCATGGGGAATGGAAATGAGCAAAATAAGTCTAACATTCAAAAGTTGAATGAATACTGAATGAAATTGGAATTGCAGTGGCTATCCAAAATAAGAGAATGGAAAGACATCAGGAGGAAAATGAAGATCACTACATCAAAGACAGAAGAGAAAGAATCAGCGAGTGTCACCAAAAGTGGCTGCTTAGTGAGGGTTATTAAAGGTTTGATGACAAATGGATATCGACAAGCTTTGTTAGTCTGATATCACCAAATACAAAAATACAAAAAATTGAATTAGATGGAATAGCCTCTTTAACCTATTGGTGCCGGGTGACGTGGCATCACATCATAGGAATATTTCAATCCTGCTGGATGACGTGCTTTAACATCATGATCTCTCCCTCAAGACATGGATCTTACATTGTTACAAATGTGTATACTCATAAGAGTTCCATTTGTATAGACACATTTCTCTTCACTTGTGAAAATATTATAAAGAAATACAAAAATCTCCTATTATCCCCCTGTTGAATTGGGCATGCGAAAAGTGCTCTGCGAGGTGCAGTGCAGCATCGCAGTGCTTAGTCACTGCATGTGCTTGTTATCTAACTGTTGGGAGCACCATTTGCCAAATATAAGCCCTTGCGTGAATGGGTTAATAACCATCCATACAATTAATTAAAGTTTAGACAAAGAGAGAGAGAGAGAGAGAGAGAGAGAGAGAGAGAGAGAGAGAGAGAGAGAGAGAGAGAGAGAGAGAGAGAAGGTTTCACAACAGAAAATACTAATGCCATACCACAGAATTTACTGCCGTAAAACATGCGAACAGCACTTTAAAATTTTTCCAATCTGTAAGTTACCTGTCAGTATTGTAGTCACACATGTCAAACTTTGAACAGATGGGGACATCCTCCTCTTTTAATCCTTTCTTGTAAGCCTTCCACATGAGACTGGTGATCCAGGAGTAGGATATAAACCCATACAGACCAGTTGAGTCTATGGGCATTTCATCTTTCTCCCTGCATAAAATATAATGGATGTGGTTACAGCTAAAATAGATGTTAGATAATGATGACTTCATAAAACATAAACATTTGAACACCATATCCCAAATTAGTTTTAAATATCTAATTAATTGCCATGTGGCAAAAAAGCAATGCAAAGCAAAAAAAGTTTCATCTTTTTCCCTGCAATACTTTGATTGTTATTAATGACTGCGTTTCATTTTTATACCTAACTTTTGTCACACAGGTTAATTCAAATTAATTTCAGTTTAAATCAACTCACTCTGGAGACTTTCTGATTGGTAGAAAATGTTTCATGGAAGGCTGATATTTTGAAAAAGAAGGATTTCTCTGGTATTTCACAGCAACTTCATCATAGCGTTCATATCGAAGATCACGAGCAATAGCAGCCTCATTCAGTGAAAATCCACGCTCTAAAGTGCATTCCATACCCATGTATCTGAAATACATTGTAGAAAGTTATATTTTTGCATTTGTTCTATTTTGACGATACAGATCTACACACATCAAATCGAAATAATAAAGAAATCTTGATTACAATACAAAAGGAGCATATAAACCAGTATCAAAATACATACATACATATATATATATATATATATATATATATATATATATATATATATATATATAAACATAAATATATACATATAAACATATGTATATATCTTTTTTATATCAATCATGTATTAATAGAACGCAAACAAAATTCACCCTTCATCTAGAGCATCATCAATATCTTGGTCAATATCATCCTCATCCTCACTGTAAGAATTATCATCCGCACTGCAAGATGCATCACCATGAACCAGATACTCTGATACTGGACGATCGGACTCCTCAGCAGGTGGTAAAAAAGCTACTCTCACGGCATTTTCCGTGTTGACCTTTGGGTCAACATCGGCTGGGGTACTTGACTCAATCAACGGCACAGCTTCACTCTGTTCCTCTTCTTGATGATGACTTTGAGTTTCTTTGTGCTGTAGGGTTTAAAAATTATGATAAATTTCTTTTCCAATCAATAATGATACTTGTATTTTGTACTGTAATTCTCTTGACATATCTAATTACTGAAATCAAAATCATTCCAATAAAAAAATATATATTTAAGTCACTGTTCTTAAACCCCTAAAAGACTTACTGCTTGTGCTTCTTCATCATGAGAACCATTTGAGTTATTCTCTGATGTATCCATCTTATGAATGTGTTCCGGTCTCTCTCCTCATTTAGGATACCTTTAATATAAAGAAAATTAATAATTAGCAAGTCATACGAAGTCTAAGAACATAAAGAAACCTGGAACTCTGTTACAACTGGGTACCATGTGTAATTTAAGGAAAAACAAATAAAAGAAGAAGATGTAGAATGTTAAATATTGATGGCACCATGCATCGTATGGTGTCACCTCTCCCAACTCTAACTTCATACTGTTCACACATAAATAAGAATGATGGATGAAATGTAAGAGAAAAAGTAAAAACATGACTGTGGTTTCCTTGCAGTAGGGATGGGAAAATCAAAGCAAGTCTGTTAGCATGCCTAATCAGTAACAGGATCTGACTGTTTCCTTAGTGCATATGTCCTGAAGAAGGATTAAAGTATAAAAAAAATATATATTTTTTGGGGGCTGCTTTCTCATAGAAGAGAATCAAGCTTTATCATTTCCTAAACTGCAAAACTATAATGCAAAAGTTTCTTGTTTTTTCTATAAAACTTATTGGTGGTGAATGAAAAAATCAAAATGAAATCAAAATTCAAAAGGACTTTTATATCTGGTTTTGATTTTCTAGCACTGTTGA
>BOPN01000489.1:442876-452876 GCA_017312705.2 Penaeus japonicus
GTGTAACTATCGGACAATTGCCAAGATCCTTAAGTTAAACTCGTCTGAACTCACCCAATAACAAATTCGTCAAGAGAAAGTGGCCAAAGTGGTTAGTAGCCATGGCCATCTCCAGACCCTCAGAAGTCAATTTCCTTGTGGTGTAGCCAGGTATTCCCGCATTGTTAATCTGTATGTTCAAATAACATAAAACGATCAGAAAAGGCTCTTATGATGCTTTTATAATCATTATTAATGACAAGAATAACCTGCTAAATAAGGCAGTTTTACAAAGCACCACCAACCAGAATGTGCAAGTTGTTCTCAGAACTGAGGATGCCGTAAGCAAACTTCCTGACGGAGGACATGTTGGATGTGTCAACATGGCGCACCAACACCTGCTGGTTCCCGGTGACGGCGATGATCTCGTCTGTGGAGGAACATCTCAGCCTAAGAAATTGTAAGGTATTTCTGTTATTGGAAATGCTTTCATTGGTAGTTATGTTCATCCCTTCATGGTTAGTTTGTTTGTTTGTTTGTGGTGTGTATGTGTGTGTGTGTGTGTGTGTGTGTGTGTGTGTGTGTGTGTGTGTGTGTGTGTGTGTGTGTGTGTGTGTGTGTGTGTGTGTGTGTGTGTGTGTGTGTGTGTGTGTGTGTGTGTGTGTGTGTGTGTGTGTGTGTGTGTGTGTGTGTGCTTCACAAACTCATATGAAAATATGAATAGTATGCATACATATATATGCAATATATATGTAAGCTTTTACACACACACAAACACACACACACACACACACACACACAGGAGGAGAAAGAGAACGAGTTTGGAGTACGAGGAGGATATGGAGGAAGAAAAAGAGGAGGAGGCTGGGGTGCGAAGATGGGAGGGGGGAGAAAAGGGAGGGGAGGAGAGGATAAGTTATAGGCCCCGCACTACTCCATGATGTGTGGAAGTGAATATGCAAAATAAAGCTGGTGACGAGGGGAGAAGGAGGGAGGAAGAAAGGCCCTTTTTTGAAGCCCTTGCTGTCTGTTGGGAGGAAGGAGTAGCGAGGAGGGTGGCAGGAGGTATTGTGAGTGTATGGTGAATTGTGAGCAGGGGCAAGACAGCCGAAGGGCGTTGCAGCAGAGACCTGCAATGCTGGGGGAGAAAGAAAGAGGAGGGAGGGACACAGGAAGGGAGCGATAGAGGGAAGGAGGGAGGGTGGAAGAGTGGGAGATAGAGGAAGGGGAGGTAAGCAGGGAGGTATGTACGGGAGGAGTGTGTGTGTGTGTGTGTTTGTTTGTGTGTGTGTGTGTGTATGTATGTATTATATACATGTATCTCTTTGCCCTTCTTCTCTTCAAACCGTGCAAAGCAGCTGATACTTACTGGCAACCTTCTGTGCTTTCTCGGTGTTCCTGCAGGCGAGAATAACCCGAGCTCCCCGGCCAGCCAAGTCCCGGGCTGTTTCTTTACCTATCCCTGCAAATATACCAGTCATATCATACACGTTAAAAAAAAAGAACAAATAAATTAAATGTCTTGGTGTAAGAAATTTTGCAATCCTCTTACCCTGTTTCTTATAAGTCGTATCATTAATCATAGAGAGAAAATGCGAAGGTAGATCAAAAAGCTTCTAGGTCATGATGACGAGACAGTCCACGGACAAGCTTCTACTAATGAGAAAATATTATGCAATTTTTCTTCAACGCTTTGCTTGCTGCTTCCCCATCATTCCGGGTGCGTAACATAGTGTACTTAACAATTAGGATGCTAATTAAATCGTCTAATGAATTCTACTAGATACTCAACATCGATTTGTGAGAAGTTAACCATGACTTGATTCGAATATATTATATCATGAAGAAAAACTTCAAACCATGACTTGGTGAGGCCTCATAAGACCTGATCACTTGGCTTCCATTGAGGTTACGCGAGTGGGGTCCCCTTTTTTGTTTACTGTTTGAGATTTAAAAAAAATGTTCTTATCTTGAGATGAGCTAATTTATGTACCTAGATTATTGTACTAACTCTGTGTCTCTCATTGCCTACCACCTTCCTCACTTTATCTCTCTCTCTCTCTCTCTTTCTCTTTCTCTTTCTCTCTCTCGTCTTCGTTTTCCTTTTCCTCATCCTCCTTCTCCTCTTCCACCTACACCTCCTCCTTCTCCACCTTTACCTCCACCTCCTCCTCCCCCTCCCCCTCCCCCCCCCCCCCCCCTCCATCTCCATCTCCCCCTCCACCTCCTCCTCCCCCTCCACCTCCCCTCCTCCTCCTCCCCCTCCCCCTCCCCCTCCCCCTCCTCCACCTCCACCTCCCCCTCCTCCCTCTCTTCTATACTTGTTGTGGGATCATGGCTGGGTATCCGATCCACCTGCGGTCACTGATATAACCAGATATACACATTCAACAGCTGTGCAATACAGATATGATATATATTCTCTAGATGCCACAGAGGGATTAGCTGATGGAATATACAGCGTCAAAACTTATTCTTATTCATCTGTAACATTTATGCCAGATACAAATCAGCCATAAATTGCTTCCTAGCACTCACAATATTCCTAAGCGCATCTCGCCCCTACGCCCCTGTAATATCATCGCCAAACCAATAAAAACAAGATGTCACGTCACGTACCTGCAGAAGCTCCCGTGATAATGGCAGTTTTCCCATCCAGTCTCCTGGTAGAGGTGCATCTGCCGGAGCCACGTGTGTACAATACGCCCACTACCAACGCAGCCACCAGAGCTATCGTCCACGCCACAACAGTTGCCCAGACCCACGGACCTACCATCTTGCCTGAAGAAAGTGTTTTTTTATCAGTGGGTTATGATCAGTATTATTGCTATGAGTTTTTGAATACCACTAGTATTATCATGATGATGATGATACTGATAATGATATCAATAGCAATGATAAATGTTATTAGTGATATGATCTTGGTTATCATTTATGTTACTTAGGAGAATGTTAGTGCATCGTCTTATCATTTTGATATTTTCATAATGGTGATAAAGATGGTAATGATAATTTCAGTATCATGATCTGAAGATCAACTCACTGAGCTGATAATTCCAGTGTGTAAAAAAAATAATATAAACAGACGAACCGACAAAAACAATTGAAAAACCATTAGTAAAGATCTTTGGTCATATCACAAGAATAATCAAACAGGACGTAAAATTCGTACATTGCAAGGAGTCAGGACTATGGGGGAATGCAGGAATCCATGTGATGAGTGTCTTTCATTATGATTTGCAATACTGAGCAAATGAAGAATCCATGGGGTGAGTGTCTTTGATTATCATTTGTAATACTGAGAAAATGAAGCTTTAGCCATATTCCTTTGGTACAGGTACACAGTATAGAAAGTGAAAATGATCTAAGTTTAACTTCTTTAGCCCCCTTCTCCTCACATCTTCAGGTACTGGATTCAGGTTCTTATATCTTTGAGTGGAGTTGTATACTGAGTAACATGATGCGAGTTCTATAATCAATGACTGACCTAGACACTGTTTGCGAGTCATTTGCGTATACTCAGTAACAGCAAGTCATGGAACATCAGTCACAGATTTTAGAATGCGGATTTTTTTTTTTAAGCGCGCAAACACACACACAAAATAGAAAATCCTAATTCGTACCTGAAGAATGGAAGATATGAAAAATGATAAAGTTTATTCGTGTATACTAAGCTCAAATTATAACCAAGTATGAGAAACTTACTAGCTTCTAACTTGAACAATGAAACTCCTTCGCTCCGGAAGATCTTCGGGAGAGCAGACAACACCAAGACGACTAGGAACGAGTCAACAGCAAGGGCTCTCTCCTCCTGAAGAAGAGGTCTTTCCTGGCCGTTGAACTTGAAGCGACTGACACCGGTTACCTGCTGTGCCCCGGCGTGACTTCTGTTTCTCGGAGTTTATGTAAAATATTGTGGGGGGGAGGTCGGCTTGAGGGGGGGAGGGGTGAATATGAGGAAGGGGTACGGGGAGCAGGTGGAGTTAATATGAGAGAAACGGTTGGAAGTAATGAATAATCGGAGAACAATAATATTTTCTAGAAGAACAATTAATTAACGTAAACAATCAGAAGAGTGAAGAAGTCGATATATGAGATAAATGTCATCATACTGATATCAATATCAATTGACAGTAATGGTATCATGATGATGATATTAACTGATAGCCTTGGCGAATGATAAAGATTGTGATAATGATGCTATGAAGGGAGGTAGAATAATGACAATAACAATGACGTAATGTTTGTCAATAATGATAATGATAATAGTGATGATGATAAAAGTAGTGATAATTGATATTAATGGTAGTGATAGGAAAAATAGGCAAAATAATTTTCTGGTGAGGGGGAGAGCGTAGTAATGGTGCCAATACTAGCACTATAGCCTAATATATTATAGTGATATTAATGCAAGTGATGACTGTAGTAATGACGTTAATGTTGATAATTAGTAATACATTGGATCACGATATTAAAGAAAAGAAAACAAAACAAAAATACAAACAAGATCGATATGAAAATAATGTAATTCTTAATACGATTTGTTCTTGTAAATGAAGAAACCAAGACATTATGAAGCCGGCAACCCCTACTTCAAAAAAAGTGATATTTGAACCCAGTGGTAAGTCATAGCTTGTGGTGAGGTATTGTGGTGGGTAAGCTTTTGTGATATTACGGCGGTCAACAGCCAAAGATTAGTGATTCACAAAATGAGAGTTGGGAACATTCTAAGCATATATGCTGTTTTAGATAATCAAAGAACAAAGAAGAAGAAGAAAACAAAATCACCTCAAACCATAGTTCAGTGCTAAGATACGAATTTATTATTACTTGAACACTGGCTCTCAACAAATAGTCGGAAGAATATACTAAGATCAAAGGCAAAATTAAAATCTTGTTACCCAAAATGCATAACAAAATCCAGATATGGAGTTTTCTTCTAACAATAGACAATCGTTCGTGAAAAGGCTATGCGGTGTACAGCTGACTTCAGGTGGCATCGTGAAGTGAAATGGAAAGAGAGTTAAGATTAGCAATAAGCTGGTAACGTTAGCACAATAATACTAATCGTATTGCAACATTATCATGAGATGAACATATGTTGCAGAAAACTTTGTTGTCACTCGAGTCGTTGTTCAATAATATGAATCCAGAAATTACTTGACCTCAAGATTTTTAAAAGATAATTGTTAAAGCAGGATATATTTCACGATCAGTTATCAGCCATGGGTAATTTTTCAAGTTCCAACACGCTATTCTATTGATATTATGTGTATGATTATAATCATTATCATGAGATTATTATAGTATTACTATTTGTGTATTTTTGTGCCACTCATAATGTATAATGTGATTATTTACGTGTAGTATCCGTGGTAGACATATACCATCGATAAAAAAATAACTAGCATATACTGCTGGTAAACGCATGGGTAAGGTCACAGTATTTCATCGTCGTCTCTAAAATAAAGCTCGAAGGTCTCTACTTCCATTAAAAGTAAAATATGTATCGGTGCATCAAAATGTGAATATGACGGAAAAAAAACTTGAAATCATGCCGTAAGAGTATAAAGTGAGGCTCATGGCATTTCATTAAGTAATCATGTTATAACTATAACTAAAACTATCACATAGTACGCAGTCACGTGTGTTATGTGTCAGTTTAGCATGAGTCGTGCGTATTTTAATGAAATTAGGGGAAAGGGCTTAAAAAATTCTTCTCCTCAATAGCTTCTCTTCATATCTATATTTACTTGCACACACACACACACACACGCACACGCACACACTCGTATACATATAATGTGCGTGTATATGCGTCTATCTTGCGTTCCGAGTAATATCCAACATGTCCCAAATAATGGGAAAGTTTTAGGTCATTTCTAATATGTTTTATGCAAGGTTCGACCTCGACGGACTGAAGACCATGAAGATTAGTCCTGGGAATTCACCTAACCGGTGGTGGGTTGGTTAGGTGAAAATGAGGTCAGCAGACTGTACCAAAGTAGGCTAGTGACAACCAGGCTATCGTGATGTACCTTCCACCACAGAGAGTTTTTGCAACTGTTAAGAAAAATTGCCAAACACCAGGGAGCTGAATATTCCACTTCCTCACATTCGTGGAAGTGGAATTTTCCAAGAAAAAAAATGCTGAATGCCAACATTGTAAATTCACAGGGACATGACAATCCAAAGACGATTTGACAACTGAAAGACAAGCCACTACTAACCCAAGCAAGAATGACTCCTTGGGTTGATGAAGATTGCAAGAGTAGAAGAGAAGGGTTTCTGCTAATAGTAACATTAATACGATAAAAGGACTTATCTTTAAAAGCAAACTGAATAAATATTCCGAAGAAACTATACAAAAGTTACAAAGACAAGAAATGGCAAAAAGAAAGTATATGGATTTGTAGAGACAACAATGCCAAACAAAGTCAAAGGCATTGCGCTATGAAATGAAAGTCGTCGCAAACATACTATTCGACCACGAGGAGCAGTGCAAATCGACAATGGATATCTGTATTAAGTGAGGACAAGCTAAGCTTGATGACCATATCTGTACATCCTAAAGTGTGACAAATGTAAAGGAGCTGACGTGACTCTAGAGTAAGATTGGATTTGTATAAGATGAGGGAGAAGACTATCTTCATAAAGGAAGCATAAAACTTATTCTATGACAGTGGTCTTAAAATTTTTGAGCCCATGAGCCACTTTTAGCATACCCACACCCATACGTGGTCCACAGCCCTTCGGAATTCTGAAGGCGATAAATCATTTACTATTTTTTATAAGTTCTACTTTTTAATTCAAGAAATTAAGCACTGGACTGTAATTACTATAAAAAACTTTGTGCCAATAACAACAGCAGCAGTTGGAGCAAATGGACCGCTACCACCACCAATACCACCAAAAACTCATGGGATACGGTTTGCCAAATAACAATGTGTGGTCAAAGGGCTTGGTACCAGAGGACAGCCATCAAGAGGAATGGTATTTCATTTAACATCCTCTACTTCCTTCAGTATTAAAGAATAGGTTCAAGGAACCACCTTGTCTGTGGTAAATTGAAGATGAAAAATATCCTAAACTTGGATAAAGTTTAAAGGTGGACTTCATGACAGGAGGGAAGAGGAAAACACCGTCAACTGCAAGGCAGCAAAATCACGAAATATTACATTTCTAGCAAGCATTGATAGCTATCCACTGCAATTGTACTGCCAGGGAATCTGTTTGAAATGTGAAGACATATGATACTAACATACAGGACAATTTGTTTATCTACAAGAGATCGTTATCAAAGTTTATATCTACTATGGGATTTTTGATACCTAACCTCACAGAACTGATGGTCCTTTGGGACTATAAGACCAGTAAAACTAGATATACACTCTTGCATTTGCCACCCACGCAAAATTGCTGACATAGGCACATATCCTCCATGTCCTTTGTAATTATTTTGCTGGTGGAGGTCATGACAGGATGACCTCACTCAAATCCTTCTACCCAGAGACCAGTTCGGCCATGACTGTCAAGAGGGACACACTCCCATCTGCCCTTCCGGACAGGCTTCCTGTTTCGTGACCTCTGGAGGACTCTTCCAAGACTTCAATTCAACATTAACTGCAGCCCAATCACTCCCCCTATCTCAGGTGTGCCCTTAACAGGCCAGGTGTAGTGACCTCTGCAGTATTATCGGCTTTATCCCAGGATGGGGTAGGGCCGGCCGAAGCCTAAGTCCTTCGTGCGTCTGTTTTCTTTCAAAACATCCAATTGAATAATTTATCTAGCTGTGCTGTATCTTGCTTTCACACAATAATGCCCATACAGCTAATTATAGTTTCCCTGTTCCATCCAATTATTCGTAAGGTGCTCTGAACAAGCCAAGAGAGTAATCCATCACAGGGACATCCCCCAATAAGCCGCCCAGCAGATAAGGAGTAAGGATAGGACTGACAAGGTCATGCATTGTAGCACCTGCTTTTACATGATCGACAGAACATTATGTTCCCTTTCCAACTCCTGGGGACTTCAATGGCTTTTACCGTCTTAGGGGAGAAACTATTTGCAACACAATAGGTAATTCCTTGGAGTTTGTCATCCTGGAGACAAAAGTAGCTCTTCCTCAATACCAACACCACGATGCTTTTCTGACTGTATCTCTCCATTATTGACCTATCCATAAGTTTGGTGGATGTTAAACTAGACTTTAAGAAATTGACAAGGGACACCCTTGTCAGCCTGTAAACCTCTGTGTAGAATACCTTCACCTGAGAATAGGTGCATGATTGATCACCGGACGAGGAAAATCAAGAGGAACTCCATGCAAAAGCATTCGAAATATAACTCTATTTGACATTATGAATCCCATGCCAATGGATGTCTCTTGTAGTCTATACAACATGTCTGCTCTTATGGGAGAGTACTTGGCAAGCAAAACTGGATACAATTCGCATAAAATTCGTTATTCAGGTGGACCATACACTGTGGTTTCAAGCTCTCCTTTAGAATAAGACCAGTTATGTGTTTCCACAAAAGAATTGACAAAGAAGTTTGCTGTGACTTAACAGTGAAGTAAAGGTTCTTGGGTCTGACATTCGACCTAAGACTGACTGCCGCACCAAAGGGCTTGATATATTATAGGTATTCTCCCACTTCTGGCGCTTACTGCACAACACTTCTGCGACTCTACTGGATGCTGGTCAGAAGCCCATTCATTGGCCTGCCCCATTGTTCTCTACTTACTGAATCCAGTAAACTTCTTCATTTTTTGTCTTACCAGGGTTGGCCTTCAGTTTTTGAGTTCGTGGAGAAAATAGTCAACTTTAGACTGATATAGACCATAGAGAAAGAAAACAAGCAAATCCTATTTCACATGATAACCGATAGCCTATGATACAATGTAGAAGTATGGCATGTTTACCAAGCTGTATGATATCGGATTCCAATGAGCTTTATCCATCTTCATTCAAAACTTCCGATCTTAACGGAAGAAGTTTAATGTCTGGATGGGCGGGAGTTTCTAGATCAAGGAATACAACTAACCTTCTGACAACGAAGACATGCACCGTTCACTATATATTTTTTAAAAATACATAGATGTTTCCATAAGTGCTTTGTATATGTGTAAAAATATAAATGAAACAAAATCACACATTTACTCCCATCATCATTGGGTTGATAGGGGTACCACAGGGAAGTATCATTAATGTTTCCTAACTTGCCATATCATCAAAATCATAAAGACTGTTCCATGGTTAGTCTTGTCTTCCCATTATATCATTTTGGCTAGAGGGCGTTTAAGTGCGCTTGCAGGGAAATCTTCCAGGCACCCCTCGTCTTAGGGAAAATACCCATTGCAATTCCCCAACGAGGTAAAGTTTTCGTGCCTGATTTTAGACATGAGACTTCCATGGGTACCACACGTAGGCAGTCGAACACAAATGCACCTTAAACAATCGGTATTCTGTTGTTATTTTCCCACATGTTGTGGGGATCCACCTGTATAATGTTCCTGCCAATATACTAAGCATTAATAATTGCTGAGCACTCATAGCGAGAATGTGAGCCATATGCATCAGGAACACCCACAGCGCTTAAGATCCTTAATCTTGTCAACAACGAAGCTATAAGGATATGCACAGGAGCATTTCGATCTTCACCTGTGCAACCTATATAAGCTAAAGACATATAAAACCACCTCTATCACTTAATGAACTGCTTGAACCTAATTTATCACGCAAGACTGCGAAAATCTCTCCCGAAAATAAAACTATCTTTAACCTGTGCAAATAGTAATAAGGGAGCAATATGACAGATTGTGAGGTAGATCTTAATCTTTCTCTCCTAAGGTTTCTTCCATTTCCCTAGTTTCTCATAGGAACAGCCAGTATTTGGAATCGGGAAATCTGAAGCAGAGATCAAAATACCGAGGTTCTACAACAATAATTACAGCTAGTTAAAAAACGAAAATGGTTTAAGTTTTATAGGAAGACCGAAGAAGTCAGCCTTCCTCCCTCGA
>BOPN01000490.1:0-2500 GCA_017312705.2 Penaeus japonicus
AAGAGATGGAGGGAGAGAGGGAGGAGGGGAGTGTGGAAGGGAGATAGGGTGGGAGAAAGGGAGAGAGGGAAAGAGAGGGGGAGGGAGGGTGAGAGGTAGGAGGTGATGGAGAGAGGGAAGGAGGGATAAGGAAAGAGAGATGGGTCAGAGGGGGGAAGAGAAAGGAAACAGAGAGAGAGAGAGAGAGAGAGAGAGAGAGAGAGAGAGAGAGAGAGAGAGAGAGAGAGAGAGAGAGAGAGAGAGAGAGAGAGAGAGAGAGAGAGAGAGAGAGAGAGAGAGAGAGAGAGAGAGAAAGAGAAAAGAACGAGAGCACAGACCGAGCGAAAAGAGAAAAAAAAAGAGCACGCGAGCAAGCGAGAAAATGAGAAAGAAAGAGAGAAAGTGAATGAAAAGAAAAAAAATATATATCTGACCTTTTATTTCTTTAAAGAAAACAATCTTTTTTTTACACAGATGGAGACACCTACGTGGTCAGGAATGCAGGATGCGGACAATGGCCAATTTTTTTTTTTTTTTCTTCTTGTTCTTCTTCTTTTTTCTTCTTTTTAGCTTGTATTTTTTGTTTATTTGTTCCATCAACTGTTTTTACTATTATCATTTTTATATGATTATTCTTACCATCGATATTATCAACTTTATTATCATCATTATCGTCATTTATTTTGTTATTCTTCCACCATCTTTATAAGCACAATGATAATGATGAAAGTAATGATGATGATGATAATGATGATGATGATAATGATAAGAGGCAAGGGAAGTGATAATGACAATAAAGATGATTATATGATCATGATAATAATAATACTCAGGATCACTATAACGATAATGATAACAATAACGATCATAATTAACATCACAGCCACCACCCTCATCTTCTTCACCATTCTCCTTACCATCACCACCATCACCAACATCCCCCACCTCTTCACCTTCACCATCACCATCATCCCCAACATCCCCCTTCCCCTCCCCTTCACCATCACCACCATCACCAACATCTCCTTCCCCCCCTCCCCTTCACCATCATCACCATCACCAACATCCCCCACTTCTTCACCATCACCAACATCCCCCTCCCCTTCACCATCACATCATCATCACCATCACCAACATCCCCCTCTCCCTCCCCCTCACCATCACCATCATCCCCAACATCCCCCTCCCCCTCCCCATCACCATCATCACCATCATCGTCATCATCACGATCATTTTCACCTTCAGTGACGTCTGAAGTTCAGGTGAGCAGTTTCTCTGATCAGCTGGGCGGCCTCCAAAGTACATTTCTCTTTGCCAGAAAAAAGGAAGGAGAAGAGGAGGAAGAAGGAGGAGGAGGAAGAAGGAGGAGGAGGAGGAAAAGAGGAAGAGGAAGGAGGAGAAGGAGGAAAAGAGGAAGAGGAAGAAGAAGAGGAAGGGGAAGGCAAAGGAGAAGGAGGACAAGAAGAAGAAGAAGAAGAAGAAGATGAAGAAGAAAAAGAAGAAGAAGAAGAAGAAGAAGAAGAAGATGAAGAAGAAAAAGAAGAAGAAGAAGAAGAAGAAGAGGAAAATGAAGAAAAAGAAGAAGAAGAAGAAGAAGAAGAAGAAGAGGAAGAAGAAGAAAAAGAAGAAGAAGAAGGAGGAGGAGGAGAAGAAACAGAAGAAGGCAAAGGAAAAGGATCAGGGAGAAAAATGAAGAAGAGGAAGAAGATGGCAAAGAAGAAGGAGAATAAGAAGATGAAGAAAAAGAAGAAAAAGAAGGAGCAGAAGAAGAAGAAGAAGAAGAAGACGAAACAGTTGAAGAAGAAGAAGAAGAAACAGTTGAAAAAGAAGAAGAAGAACAGGGAGAATGAGAAGAAGAAACAATAGAAAAAGAAGAAGAAGAAGGAGAAGGAGAAGAAGAACCAATAAAATAAAAATAAAAATAAAAAGAAGAGGAAACAGAAGAAGAAGAGGAAAAAAATGATAATGAAGAAGACAAAAAACAAGACGAAGAACAACAGGAACAAATATGAATTGCAATAGAAAGCAGTGTAAATCGAAAGAACATTGCAATAAAAAAATATCTCAGTAGAATAAGACACTGCAGTTGTTGAACGACCTGCAATATGAGAAGGCATTGCAAATAGGAAGGATTACAATCGGACAAAAAATGCAATACGGGATGGCAATTCAAATATATAATAACATTGTTAAATTATATTAATTATATAGATTATAAACAATTCAAATATATAATAACATTGTTAAATCATATTAATTATATAAATTATAAACAATTCAAATATATAATAACATTGTTAAATTATATTAATTATATAGATTATAAACAATTCAAATATATAATAACTTTGTTAAATTATATTGATTATATAAATGATAAACAATTCAAATATATAATATCATTGTTAAATCATATCAATTATGTAGATTATAAACAATTCAAATATATAATAACATTGAAAGGTGTTGCAGTAAAATAAATCGTTGCATTTAGTGAAGGAAAGGCATTCCAACAGGGAAA
>BOPN01000490.1:17500-25000 GCA_017312705.2 Penaeus japonicus
AATATTTCTCCATTGCTCTTCATCTAGCACAAGATCTCTACCCAGGACAAAATTACAAGCCAAATGTTGCTCATCACTTCCTCCGTCTTCTCCATGAGGAGGGGAAGCTACTGAAAGTCTATACGCAGAACATTGACGGATTAGAGAGGTGTGAGTGTCAGCCAGAATGTATTTTCATGGAAGTGGAACTGATGCATTAATTTTTTTAGGTTTGTTCTTGTACCTTTTATTATTGCCCATTGAGAAATGCACAAATTGGTATAGTATAAAATAAGATTTCCCTTTCTCATTAACCCTTTCCTGACGGGGCACGTGCTATGCGAAAACCCCTATGCCGGGTGATTGCAATATTGCATTGTAATCATCACACTGGCATGATGCCCCAGCATCGGGAATTTAGCTGTGTCACACGAGTGTGACGCACCGTCGTCATTGGGTTAAGAGAAGGGTTGTGATGAATTGAAATAGAAGACTTTGGAAGTAATTTCCAGATCTAAAGAGAGAAAGAAATTGGTTTAAAGTTCAGAATCCCAGAAGTAATTTAATCATATACATTTTTGTATATTGAACCAGTTGAATAAATTTAAGTCATACCAGGAGTCTACATTATGAGTTTCTATAAGGTGGAGGGGAACAGCTAGACTGTTGAAAATGAGGATATTGGGCTGAAAATATGCAGGCAAAGAAGATGTTTACATAAAATCTACATTGATAAATGGAGCAGAGCAACTGGGAAACGTAGTGATCAGTAAAGACAGTAGGAGGAACATGTATATGGCAGTGTCTCACCCAGAGAGCTGGCTAATATTTGTAGAGAGCTTAGGGATGTCTAAAGGTGAGAGGATTTAGATGGTTTGCACATGTGAAGAGGAGGAAACACATCAGAGTACTAGTTTAAGTCATTAATATGGAGATGGTAGGCTCTAGACAGCTAGTCAGGTCAAAGAAAATCTTGAGAAAATGTGTTGAAGAAGATCTGACAAGATTAAGGTCTCCGGAAAAGGATGCTATGGACAGAGAGAGTTGGAAAAATTCATCATACATCTACCACCAGGAATGAGAAATAAAAATTCTAAAAGAAAAAGCAGTACCAATAGTTAAAAGACAAAGCTGTTTACTAGTTTTCAGAAGGCCTTCAGAATTGAATATGATATTCAATGATGCAATACTCATTTGTCAGATCTAAGCTACTATTGGTAGAATGTTAATGCTTTCTTTCTTAACCCAATCCTGATGGGCCCGGCAAGAAGTGGCAACGCCCTACGCCGGGCCTATGCAATATTGCATTGGGAACATCACACTGGTGTGACACACCGTCATCATAGGGTTAAGTGATGATATAATGCCATAGAATATAATATTGTAATATTATTTGTACTATGAATTTATCATATAAGCTTTTCCTTCCTCTAGTGGCTGGGGTGCCAGATGAGAAGCTGATGGAGGCCCATGGCAGCTTTTCCACAGCCTCGTGTACTCTCTGCGGCAAAAGACATGACGGAGATATGGTGAAGAAGGTCATCGTTAGCGGGCAAGGACCTGTCAACTGCGAGTCCAAGAAGTGCAAAGTAAATGAAATGAGATTCATTCATTTGTGCTGTAAAGTGTGAAAGATTTTAATATTTGTAAACTAGATTCTGTTTGTTCTGTGATATACTGATCTAATGAATAATGCAGTTAAGCATGAATGACTTTCATTAGAAGAATAGTACATAAAAAGGCACTATCAAATTGCTGTAATATAAAACAGTAAATAAGATAATATTATTAATAATGATCTAATATAACAGTGACTAGACTCTATGAATCTGTGAACAAATACACAGTTCTTCATTGACCGTGTCCATTCAGACAGTATCTCTAAAATAACTCTTCCTCCACAGGGTAAAGTCAAGCCAGATATTGTGTTCTTTGGAGAGAATCTTCCACATACTTTCTGGAACTTCCATGAAGAGGTCCACTTTACAGACCTCCTTCTTGTCATTGGCACTTCTTTAGAGGTGAGAGTTCAACTGCAATTTGTTTTGTCTTTTAACCCATTGGTTGTGGTATTAAATAAATATTTGTGCAGTAAGATGGCTGGTTTACACTGTCTGGCACGGTACCATCCATGTCTATGACCAACTCTGCCTTTGCAGCAAATCATGCTGTTTGCTGCTAATGGGTTAAAGAGATGAAAACAAAGGTATCTTTCTGAATTGATTGCTTTTTTGTTTTATGCTTGAGGACTTCCCATTTTGATTATTTGAAAATGGGTGATTGGAGGTGATCATTTCTGCTAATATAGGCTGTCTAGGAAAGCAGGAGTTCACGGGGTTTCTTATTGCTTGAAATCATAATATTTTGATTGATTATCACTCTTGGATATAGATCAATTACTTACCGTTCCTTAGTAACGGCTTTGTGACGAGTTGTGTAGTGATTTAGTTGTGTGATATTTATATTGATCATTATTTATATCCTGAAACAGCATTTGACCTTTAACAAAAGGGAATTATATTTATGTTATTACTTGTACCCAAAAAAAATTTAATGTTCAGTAAGTATGCATGAAATTGGCATTGCAGGTTTTAAGACATAGGGAAATGTTATAGTACTAAAGCCAGCATAAATTCTTACCTGTATAGGCCCAGACTTCAAGAAATCACTGAAGAATATTACAAAAATTCTTTTAAATGAAAAAAAGGAACATTCTTTAGAAATATTATCACATAACCTTGGTTTCTTTTCCACATTAATAAAGAACACGTGACTTTCAGGTATATCCATTTGCTGGGATAGCAGACGCGGTGGGGAAATTAACCCCTAGAGTGCTGATTAACCGAGATGTTGTTGGGAGTTTCGGGAGCAGAATTGGCGATGTTGTTCTCAACGGAGATCTTGTGGAAGGCATATGGGGTTTGGCCAAAGCGATTGGATGGAGCGAAAAATTGGCAGATCTTGAAAAAGCGTATGACGTGAGAAATGAAGAGTGAAGAGAAGGGTAGATTTTTTTCCTTCAATATCCCATTGTTTTGAATCTCTCTGTCTCCTTCTTCTTCTTCTCCTTCTCCTTCTCCTTCTCCTTCTCCTTCTCCTTCTCCTTCTCCTTCTCCCTCTCCCTCTCCCTCTCCCTCTCCCTCTCCCTCTCCCTCTCCCTCTCCCTCTCCCTCTCCCTCTCCCACTCCCACTCCCTCCCCAACTCCCACTCCCTCTCTTTCTCCTTCTCCCTCCCTCCCACCTTTTCTCCCTCCATCCCTCCCTCAAGTGGAGAATATATTTTATTTTCATAAAGTTGTATGTAATTTATCATAGTGTACTGTTACAAATACTTCAAGTTGTAATTTTAGCTATATATGTACAGTGTTGTTGAAGTTGTAATATTATTGTTGATAATTGATATTAATTTTAGTCTATAATTTAATCTATAAGGTCTTGTTATGAATGAAATAAA
Source organism: Penaeus japonicus (assembly GCA_017312705.2). Classification (NCBI taxonomy): domain Eukaryota; kingdom Metazoa; phylum Arthropoda; class Malacostraca; order Decapoda; family Penaeidae; genus Penaeus; species Penaeus japonicus. Next base: position 20,934 of record BOPN01000490.1, read on the forward strand.
GTATTTTGAAATTATCTTGTCGATTGCTTTTCATTATCTTTATGATTTGATATGATGATTATATATGATAATTGTATATAAACTTAATTGATGTGTGATGTGCAAAGTTGCATGGTTTGACATAAATGAATACAATGTTATAGCAGGAAGATTTGCAGATATGTATGATATTACACACATGAATGAATACAGTTATATGAAATAAAATTCTCATATTCTACCAATAGTTTAATATTTATGAATGAATTGCTACTAGATATGAATGAATGAGGAAATACCATTACTATATTTTTGTTTATATCAATATGTTGTGTTTATCAGTATATGTTATTCTTACCATTTTATATATATATATATATATATATATATATATATATATATATATATATATATACTGATATATATATAAATATTAATAAACATTAAGAGTTTCCATTGATAAAATAGATAGAATAGTGCAACATTATCTGATCTTGTAAAAATAAAATAATAAGGAATATGAAAACTGAACAGAAAAAAAATAAAGTTAAATATTATCACATTTGTAGAAATTAGAAGATACAACGATTGACTAAATGTGTAAATCCTTATTGAAAAGGAGTTTGTTTTTACTTGTCTCCTGGGTACACAGTATGTGGAAAGCACAAGTATATATGTATACATGAAGCACACATGCACACACCCACTTACCTATCCACACATGCACTTGTATGTATGCATGCATACATACAGCACATAAGCACATGCACACTTACTAGTGCACTTACAAGCACACACACACACTCACACACACTCACACACACACGCACAAACACACACACACGCTTACCCACACACACACACACACACACATACACACACACACACACACACACACACACACACACACACACACACACACACACACACACACACACACACACACACACACACACACACACACACACACACATCCACACACACACACACACACACACACACACACACACACACACACACACACACATACATACATTGTTAGCTGTCTCTTCTTATGATTTTTAATTGACTTTTCCTCTTGATAGAAATCTTTAAAAATATAGAAAATGAACCTATTATATTTTCAAAAACAAAATGCTTTGAAAATCACAAATACCTAGCATTATTTGTTTTATTTACACACAAAATTTATATTAACAATTGTGATGGCAATGATGGTAATGTTGAAAATAATAATAATTGTGATAGTGTTAATAGCTGTAATAATAATGATAATAATGAATACATTGATAATGCCAATGAGAATAAAAATTGATTTTGATAATAATAGTTAATAGAATAGCAATAATGATAATGGTAATATTGATAAAAATAGTAACAATAATAATAGTTAAGAACAATATGATGAGAGTAACAACAACAACAACAGTAATGATACAAATCATAATAACAGCAATGATGATGATATAATGATAATCATAATAATAATCATTAAGGATATTGGTAATGCTAGTAATAATATTGATTCTTATAATAGTAATGTAACAGTAATGATGATGATAATAAAAATAATGGTAATGATAACAATAATGATAATGATATTGATAATGGTAAGGATAATAATAATGATGTGAAAAATGACAATAACAATGATAATGATGATAAACAAGTATTGGCAATAATGGTGATAATGATAATAAGGGTAATAATAATAATATATAATCATATAAATAGGAAGAAATGATAATGGTGGTAATAATAATAATCATAAAGTTAATGTTAAGTGCAGTGGTGATATTGATAATGATAATGATAATAATGAATATAATGATAATAATGATAACAGTGTTAATGATAGTAAAGATACTAATAATGATAAAAGATGATAAAAATACTAATTATATTATAATGATAACAATAATAGTAATAATGATGCTAATGATAACAATAATGAGGGTAATTATGATAATGATAATAAAAAAATATATTAATAATGATAATAAAAGTAATTAGGATAATGATAATGATAAGGATGATGATGATGATGAGGATGATAATAGTGATATTGATAATGACAATGATGATGATTATAACAATAAAAGGATCAAAGTAAAAATGATGATGATATCCACAATAATAATAATAATAATAGCAATAATGATAATGATAATCATAATAACAATGGCAATATTCATGGTAATAATTCTTCCACCAATTAAAAAAGAAAAGAAAACCAACGTTCGGCCATTATCCACGTTCCCGGATGTACAACTCTGAATAGACTCGTTTTTCGCTCCTTTTGTCTTCGCCATCGACATATCATCGCATTCCACAGCCCAGTGCCTTCACATTATCCAGATGCATTTTCAAAATATTATTAGAATGATTGCCACGTCATTCGTTCAAGGGATGGTTAGCTAAGGCAAGTATATGGAAATTAAAAACCACTTGCTAGTCGGATTTTGAATCCTCTTTGGCGACCTGGTGTTCTCAAGTTCAAAACGAAAGATTGGTATAAAGTGTTGTGTTTTTATTTGTGTGTGTGTGTGGGTGGGTGTGTGGGTGGGTGGGAGTGTGGGTGTGTGTGTGTTTGTGTGTGTGTGTGTGTGTGTATGTGTGTGTGTTTGTGAATTATCCTGTTCTTTGATTAGGATAAGATTTTATATTTATATCTCGTTATGTAAGCTACTTTTCGATTAACTTTTTTTTTTTTGTCTGTTTGTTACTCTTTCTCTATATCTATTTCTAATTTTATCTCTTTCTCTTCCCTCTCTCTCTCACCATCGCTTTCAAGCCGTCTATCACTTTTTGTTTATGTGTGTCTGTTTGAGTTTGTATGCCTGACTGTCTGCTTCTCTGTCTCTCTCTCTCTCTCTCTCTCTCTCTCTCTCTCTCTCTCTCTCTCTCTCTCTCTCTCTCTCTCTCTCTCTCTCTCTCTCTCTCTCTCTCTCTCTCTCTTTCTCACTCTCTCTTTCCTTCACTCTCACCCTCTCTCACTCTTTCTCACTCCCTCTTTCCCTCTCTCCCACCCTCTCTCTCTCGCTCTTTCTCGCTCCCTCCTTCCTTCCCTCACCCACACACACATACACGTACCAACAAAACTATAATATAATATTTAGAAGAAAAAAAATAAAAAAAATATCGGTAAGTTCTTCAAGCTGTAAAAATATTAAGACGAATATAATGTTGACTGAAATTGATGACGTCATTAACAGGAACGAGTGAAATACTTGGAAAAATAGATAGGAAAAGATCAAAATTTCTGAAGGGCAGTTGAAGAAAAAAGAGAGAAAAAAAAGAAAGTAAGAAGAAGTGAGAAGAAGAAGAAGAAGAAGAAGAAGAAGAAGAGAGAGAGAGAGAGAGAGAGAGAGAGAGAGAGAGAGAGAGAGAGAGAGAGAGAGAGAGAGAGAGAGAGAGAGAGAGAGAGAGAGAGAGAGAGAGAGAGAGAGAGAGAGAGAGAGAGAGAGAGAGAGAGAGAGAGAGAGAGAGAGAGAGAGAGAGAGAGAGAGAGAGAGAGAGAGAGAGAGAGAGAGAGGGGAGAGAGAGAGAGAGAGAGAGAGAGAGAGAGAGAGAGAGAGAGAGAGAGAGAGAGAGAGAGAGAGAGAGAGAGAGAGAGACAGAGAGACAGAGAGAGAGAGTAAGTGAGTGGGAGAGAGAGAGAGAATTTTTTAAAAATACGAACACCAAAGCATCTCACAAAAGGAGAAGAAGAAAAAATCTCTCAAAAAAACGACCGAACAAAAAGCAAACAAAAAAGACATCAACCTGAAGAGAAAAAAAAAATCGCAAAAAATTCTGGCAAAAACACCAACCAGGATGTGTATGCAACTGCAAGTCATTCCCTTGCATTGCACAGGGGTCAAATCAAGGTCAAATAACTACTGTATGTGGTCAACACGTGCTGGAGCTTCACGTGCCTCTTGTCATGCATTCATATAAGAACTGAGAGATTAAGGATAAGGCATTTGGCGAAAGATGTAAATATTTCCTGTTGCAATACCTGCCGGACCTGTGCATATGCGTTGCTGTTTCTGTGCCTCTTTATATAGTCTATGTAAAGGTTATATATGTATATCGGCCTGTCTGTT
>BOPN01000490.1:32500-37500 GCA_017312705.2 Penaeus japonicus
GGGGCCGTAGAACACCGCCTTCAGGGAGTCGCTCCAGCTGCTCATGCCCTTCGCCTTCTCGTAGATCTTCTCGAAGTAGAAGATCTGTAGAGAAGATGAAGATAAGTTGGAGATTGACAGTGGTTGAGGCGGAAACGATGGAGAACAACAGAAAAACAACTCGAATATATTAATGGTTTTCTTTAATGTATATATATTTTTTCTCACGATCAGTGGCTGTGGGACTAAAACCTCACCTCGTGCCAGACTCCGTTCATGGACTGCGGCTGATCCACGAGGCCGTAGACGATCTCCTCGTCGTCTCTCTCCTCTTGGAAGGTGCCGAAGATCCGGTCCCAGATGATCAGGACGCTGCCGTAGTTCTTGTCCAGGCACCACTTGTTAGCTCCTGCAAACAGATGGGTTTCCTTCCGTTGACATGGATTCTGAAGCTATTTGACACTGTAAAGCCGAAACCCCTTTTGTTGAGGGATAATCGGTAAGTCTACTTTCAGAATACCATTCGGCTATTGCAAACATTCAACTACATGAACGACTCACAAACACAGATCATTTGCTTTAAACACACACACAACACACACACACACACCAACAGAAAGATAGACGAATACGTATAAAAAATAATAATAAAAAGACGAAGAGGAAGAACAACACGCATCTCCGAAACCGCCTCACGCACCATGATGGACGCGGTGATGCGACGGCGTGTTGAAGACCCACTCCAGAGGACCAAGCTTGCCGACGTCCTCGCTGTGGACCCAGAACTGAATGAGGAAGTTGAAGGCCAGATGCACCATGACGGAGGCGACGGGGATCCCGAGGAGGGCCAGGGGATGGTAGAACCCGAAGTAGGTGACGCGCTGGAAGATGGAGATGCGACTCGAGGTGAAGAGGCTGTAGTCCTCGGAGGAATGGTGGACTTGGTGGACCGCTCAGGACGCTGCCGTAGTTCTTGTCCAGGCACCACTTGTTGGCTCCTGCAAAGAGACGGGTTTCCTTCCGTTAAAATGGATTCTGAAGCTATTTGACACTGTAAAGCCGAAACCCCTTTTGTTGAGGGATAATCGGTAAGTCTACTTTCAGTATACCGTTCGGCTATTGCAAACATTCAACTACATGAACGACTCACAAACACAGATCATTTTCTTTAAACACACACACCAACGGAAAGATAGAAGAATACGTATAAAACAAAACGAAGAGGAAGAAGAGCACGCGTCTCCGAAACCGCCTCACGCACCATGATGGACGCGGTGATGCGACGGCGTGTTGAAGACCCACTCCAGAGGACCCAGCTTGCCGACGTCTTCGTTGTGGACCCAGAACTGGAAGAGGTAGTTGAGGCCGAGGTGCACCATGACGGAGGCGATGGGGATCCCGAGGAGGGCCAGGGGATGGTAGAACCCGAAGTAGGTCATGCGCTGGAAGATGGAGATGCGACTCGAGGTGCCGAAGTTGTAGTCCTCGGAGGAATGGTGGACTTGGTGGGCCGCCCATAGGAGGTTGATCTCTGGAGAGGAGGGGGTTGGGGGAGGGGGAGGGGGACGGGAGGTTATTCTTGGTTAACGTCTTGGTGGTTCGTATTAGATTAGATAGATAGATATATAGATAATAATCATAATCTTCTTATTCTTTGTAGGTGGAATGTTGGCTGACTGATATGAATCATTTTTTGATGTGAATGTAAGCATGCTTAAGATAAAATATATTATTATACAGACATACAATGGAACTATATTCATGTACAGTTTTAAAGCTATGTCACTCTTACATTATATTTGATCTTCTATCTCCTTAAAGATAATGCAACATATTTCTAAAAACTACTTGTCATTCAAGTATGTCTATGAGAAAGGGAAAGAAAGAGAGAGGGGGGAGATAAAGCGAGAAAGAAAGAGAGCGAGAAAGAGAGAGAAAGAGAGAGAGAGAGAGAGAGAGAGAGAGAGAGAGAGAGAGAGAGAGAGAGAGAGAGAGAGAGAGAGAGAGAGAGAGAGAAAGGAAGAAAGAACGAGATATAGAAAGAGAGAAAAAAGAGACATAAAAAGAAAGATAAAGAAACAGAGAGAGACAAATGCTTAATGAGAGTGACAGATAAGCAACGAATCAGACTAAAACCAATACCACAGCATTACAGAAAGCACACGTAAAGACACGAAAAAAAAAAAAAAAACACAGAGAGCCCACGGAGACACACGCCCACAACGAACCACAAAGAACCACAGCGCCCGACTGACCATGGTTCGCCCGATGGACCCAGTAGTAGCAGAAGTCGACGAAGAAGAAAGCCGCCCACCACGTGACCAGCGAGTCCCACGGAAGCTCCAGCAGGCGGTACTGGTACAGCCACTCGTAGCCAAGCAAGATGGCGCCCTCGGAGATGAACCTGCGAAAACAAAAGACGAACGAATGGCGACAGGAAGAAACAAGTGCGCATAGCCTAGCAAGATGGCGCCCTCCGAGATGAACCTGCGAAAACAAAAGACGAACGAATGGCGATAGGAAGAAACAAGTGCGCATAGCCTAGCAAGATGGCGCCCTGCGAGATGAACCTGCGAAAACAAAAGACGAACGAATGGCGACAGGAAGAAACAAGTGCGCATAGCCTAGCAAGATGGCGCCCTCGGAGATGAACCTGAGAAAACAAAAGACGAACGAATGGCGATAGGAAGAAACAAGTGCGCATAGCCTAGCAAGATGGCGCCCTCGGAGATGAATCTGAGAAAACAAAAGACGAACGAATGGCGATAGGAAGAAACAAGTGCGCATCGCTTGGTCTTTGGATAGAGTATGGTTTCATTCGACAGTAATATTGGTAATTGTAATTATATCAATATAATTGTGATTGTTGTCGCTACTACAACTATCATCATAGTTATTTTTGAAATTCCCATCATTCAATTGATAATGATTCAAGAATAACAAAATGCTTTGAGGTGATGATGATATGATAGACTGACCCGCTGCATAGTGAATAAGTTTACTGAAAAAAGACCTTTTTGAGATTAGGGAAATGTTGCACATCTTTCTATAGACACTTTGTGCAAATCATTTTTTTTTCTTCCATTACTATCATTATATATGTGATAATTATATTCATCATCATAATCATCATCATTATTACCAGCGTCACCATCATCATCATCATCACTAGCATTATAATTATTATTTTTATCATTATCATTGTTATTATCGTCATTGTTATTACAAGTATTATTACTATAATTGTCAGTAATATCATAATTATTATTATCAATATCATCATCACCATAATCATCATCTCAACACCACTATTATCCTTCTCTCCTTTCAAACCGTCGTCACCACCACTGTCATCACTCCCACGATTATCCTCCCCTTTAATCACCACTATACCAATCATCACCACAGTTATCATTATCACTCTTTCATTCTTTTTATTTTTTTTTCTTCTTCTTTCTCTCCACCTCATCCATTCCTCATCCATCCCTCCTAACCTCATTTATTTCCCCCTTTCCCCCATTCCTCTTCCTCTTCATCCAACCCCTCCCCTTTCTCCCCCATCTAACCCTTTCCCCTCATCCACCCCTTCCCCGTCCTCCTCCCACCCCCTCCCCACTACAACTCCATCCTCCCCCCCATCTTCCTTCTCTGTATAACCCTCCCACTTCCCTCCCCTGCCTTTCCCCCTTCCCCATGTCACACCACACATCTTTATCTCCTATACAACCCCTTCCCCCACCCTCCTACTCCCTCCACCCACACACCCATACACTCCTACTCATCCTATACAACCCCTCCCCCCACCCTCCTACACCCTCCACCCAAACACCCCCAACGTCCTACTCATCCTATACAACCCCTCCACCCCACACACCCCACCCTCCACCCTCACTCCACCCCCACACTCCTACTCATCCTATACAACCCCTCCCCCCACCCTCCTACTCCCTCCACCCCCAAACCCATACACTCCTACTCATCCTATACAACCCCTCCAACCCTCCAACCCCTCCCCCTCCCCCTTCACCCTCCAACCCCTCCCCACACCCCTCCACACCCTCCACACACCCTCCCCCCTCCCCATACCCCTCCACCCCACACCCCCATACCCTCCCCACACCCCCACAACCCCAAACACCCCCTCGAACATCCTACTCACGACGCCGCCTCGTGTAGGATCCCGAGACCCGATGACGTCAGGACTTCATTCATGCGGACTTCCTTTCCTCGGACCAGCCGCGAGAGGGCGTGGAGGGTCACCAGGCCGAAGAAAACGGGAACCGCCTATGGGTGTGGTGGGAGAGAGAGAAAGAAAGGGAGTTATTTACCGTCTATGTGTGGTGAGAGAGAGAGGGGAGAGAGAGAGAGAGAGAGAGAGAGAGAGAGAGAGAGAGAGAGAGAGAGAGAGAGAGAGAGAAAGAGAGTTATTTACCGCCTATGTGTGGTGAAAGAGAGAGAGAAAGGGAGTGAGTTATTTACCGTCTATGTGTGGTGAGAGAGAGAGAGGGAGAGAGAGAGAAAGAGAGTGAGTTATTTACTGCCTGTGTGTGGTGAGAGAGAGAGAGAGCGAGGGAGAGAGAGAGAGAGAAAGGGAGTGAGTTATTTACCGCCTGTGTGTGGTGAGAGAGAGGGAGAGAGAGAGAGAGAGAGAGAGAGAGAGAGAGAGAGAGAGAGAGAGAGAGAGAGAGAGAGAGAGAGAGAGAGAGAGAGAGAAAGATGAGTTATTTACCGCCTGTGTGTGGTGAGAGAGAGAGAGAAAGGGAGTTATTTACCGCCTGTGTGTGGTGAGAGAGAGAGAGAAAGGGAGTTATTTACCGCCTGTGTGTGGTGAGAGAGAGAGAGAGAGAGAGGAAGAGAGAGAGAAAGAGAGTAAGTTATTTATCGCCTATGTGTGGTGAGAGAGAGAGAGAGAGAGAGAGAGAGAGAGAGAGAGAGAGAGAGAGGGGGGGGGGGAGTTATTTACCGCCTATGTGTGGTGAGAGAAAGAGGGAGAGAGAGAGAAAGAGAGTGAGTTATTTCCC
>BOPN01000490.1:75000-77500 GCA_017312705.2 Penaeus japonicus
TAGGATAGAGAAGTACAAAAACCTTGCATAGTATGTATGCACTACTCACACCCACCCACCCACAGATACATACATACATACATACATACATATATATATATATATATATATGTATATATATATATATATATATATATATATATATATATATATATATATACGTATATATATATATATATATATATATATATATATATATATATATATATATATATATATAAATATATATATATATATACATACATATATATATATATATATATATATATATATATATATATGTATATATATATATGTATATATATACATATACATACATCACCCAATGATAAAACGTGTCCACAAGTTGTTGGGAGTCTAAAGGATACAAAATATGGGTGGGAACATGGTAACTTGGCCCATTGAGGACTAGATTTTGATATATTTTTTTTTTCTTAACATAAAAAAAGAAAGGGACAGAGTCACTTGATACGCTGGAAGAAACTAACTCTTACTTCAAATACTATTGAAGAACTAATGAACATAGATGATAACTATGTAATAGATATAATAGATAGATAGAATGATAGATAGATAGATAGATAATTTGATGAAAAGCAGATGGTTAGGTAGATAGATAAATTATGGAATAGAAAGATAGACAGATACATAAGTATGTTGATAGGCTAATGCATACATGAATAGAAACAAGAAAATGAATAAAGACAAAAAACTCAACGATGTCAAACAGACATAGATAAACATATAAACACAAAGATAATTAAACAAACAGACACACACATTCAAGAAACAAGAAAATAAAGAAAGATAAAAAACTCAACGATGACAAACAGACATAGATAAACAGATAAACAGAAAGATAATTAAACAGACAGACACACACATGCAAGAAACAAGAAAATGAATAAAGACAAAAAACTCAACGATGACAAACAGACATAGATAAACAGATAAACAGAAAGATAATTAAACAGACAGACACACACATGCAAGAAACAAGAAAATAAAGAAAGACAAAAAAATCAACGAAAACAAACAGACATAGATAAACATATAAACACAAAGATAATTAAACAGACAGACACACATAGTCAGCTAAAACTAAAAGAGATACAAACCAGACCTCATGAAGAATTCGTCGACCGGGAAACCCCTATTGCAAAACCTGTCTGCAAGGTGTGTCTGACCTTGACATCTGATATTGCACTCTGTCCGTTGAATTAAAAGAAAATATAACAAATAATGAAGGAATAGAATAATATATAACACATGATATAAAATATACGATTCTGTGGGATATATAAATCTTCTTGTTTGTTTGTTTGATTTTTTTTTTTTTGTCATACCAGTCATACTTTTTTTTTTTTAGTCTCCAGGCTTATACTCTCACCTCTTGCCAAGGAATTTGGTTTTCACTGGTTTGTTGCGACTAAAAGCTGTGTGTTAGATTTACTTTCATTTTTTTTTCTTGTTATTTTTTTTTTCTCAACTCCAGGATCTGAGAGAGAGAGAGAGAGAGAGAGAGAGAGAGAGAGAGAGAGAGAGAGAGAGAGAGAGAGAGAGAGAGAGAGAGAGAGAGAGAGGGAGAGAGAGAGAGAGAGAGAGAGAGAGAGAGAGGGAGAGAGAGAGAGAGAGAGAGAAGGGAGAGAGAGAGAGAGAGAGAGAGAGAGAGAGAGAGAGAGAGAGAGAGAGCAGGGAGACCGAGAGACAGATCAAAAGAAGGGCGAGGAAAGAAGAGAGAGAGAGAGAGAGAGAGAGAGAGAGAGAGAGAGAGAGAGAGAGAGAGAGAGAGAGAGAGAGAGAGAGAGAGAGGGGGGGAGAGAGAGAGAGAGAGAGAGAGAGAGAGAGAGAGAGAGAGAGAGAGAGAGAGAGAGAGAGAGAGAGAGAGAGAGAGAGAGAGAGAGAGAGAGAGAGAGAGAGAGAGAGAGAGAGAGAGAGAGAGAGAGAGAGAGAGAGAGAGGCGGAGGGAGAGAGAGAGAGAGAGAGAGAGAGAGAGAGAGAGAGAGAGAGAGAGAGAGAGAGGGAGAGAGAGAGAGAGAGGGGGAGAGAGGGAGAGAGAGAGAGAGAGAGAGAGAGAGAGAGAGAGAGAGAGAGAGAGAGAGAGAGAGAGAGAGAGAGAGAGAGAGAGAGAGAGAGAGAGAGAGAGAGAGAGAGAGAGAGAGAGAGAGAGAGAGAGAGAGAGAGAGAGAGAGAGAGAGAGAGAGAGAGAGAGAGAGAGACTGTGAGACAGACAGATAGAGAAGGAGAAAGAGAGAGAGATAGAGAGGGAGAAAGAGAGAGAGATAGAGAGGGAGAAAGAGAGAGAGATAGAGAGGGAGAAAGAGAGAGAGATAGAGAGAGAGAGAGGGAGAGAGGGAGAGAGAGAGAGAGAGAGAGAGAGAGAGAGAGAGAGAGAGAGAGAGAGAGAGAGAGAGAGAGAGAGAGAGAGAGGAGAGAGAGAGAGAGAGAGAGAGAGAGAGAGAGAGAGAGAGAGAGAAGAGATAGAGAGAAAGAGAGAGAG
>BOPN01000490.1:87500-92500 GCA_017312705.2 Penaeus japonicus
AAGAGTAATTGAAACTAATAAAAAAATGCAAGGTCTAGATAAGTGGGTTTGCAAGATAACAGAAAAATACGTATAGAAATAACACTTGTTGATGAGAAAAATAAAGTACAAAATAATAAGAGACTTTAACGAAAAGCAAATTCAATGATAAGAATATGGCAACACCGATCATCAGCCCTAATTTGGAATGAAAGTGAAGACGATTAAGAATTAACGCGGTTTAAATACAATATCGACTCCTTTTCGATAACCATAATAAAACACGGAATATCATTCAAAAGTTCACATTTAAAACAAATATTTTGGAGAGTAACATCAATAAATTTTCTCCAAATATATATTTCCCGAAGTTGCAAGATGCAGAACAAATAAATAATAAAGAAAGAAAATAAATAAAGAATAAAGAAAAAGAAAAAGAAAGTGTAAAATAACAGGAGTACTTTAAAGAGATGCAAATAGATAAATTGATATATAAGAATCTTGCAAAACTGATCACCAGTACTGATTCAGAATGAAAGTGAAAGCTATTGAAAAACTGACATGGTTTAAAGACAATATCGACTCCTCTTCATTAATTAATCGTAATCGAGTATGAAAAATCTTTCAGAGGTTCACTTCCAAAACAAATATTTTAGAGGGTGACAGCAATAAAAAATTCTCCAAAAAGATAATGTCCGAATGATGAAAAAAATATAAATAGAGAGAATTATTTTAAAGGAAAGTAAATTGTCTTCCGCCTTTTCACACGGGGGGGGGGGGGGGGGGGGGGAGATATCGGCACCTGCTGATAAGACTAAAGCGAAGAAACAATACAAACCGTATGGAAATATCTTATTCTCAGAATCATATATAACAAACAGAACTTCAGAATATTCGGGTGAATCTTCACGTAAAATTAAGAGGAAAGACCTTCAGTAGACTGTAAGGGAGGTCGTTATAACAGGGTCTTCAAATGAAATGAGAAAAGGAAATAGGGGAAGAGAGAGAGAGGAGGGGGGGGGGGGGCTGAGGACTATCCCTTTCAACACTTAGCCGAAAGGGAAGGAAAAGGGGGGGAGGGAAATCCTACGGAATCACACTTACACACAGGAATTCCACAACAGAAAAATTACACAGTAAACAGTCACGAGAATCAGAAGAAAAAACAACAACAAAAAACACACACATCGAAAATCCTAATTCCTAACGAAACCTAAAGAAATCTAACAAGCATAAAAGAGCCTGGGTTTCTCTAACTTGAGAGGTTTTTTTTCTCTTTTTTTTTTGATGACTTGATATCTTCGAGTGGATGGGTCGTCTGCAGGCAGGTCGTAGGTCGTAGGTCGTACTGAGGATCGGTGAGGTGGTCCTCTTGGCTTCTCGCCGTGTGGTCTTTTCTGCTCGTGTCAGAGACTTCCGGTCAGGGTGTTGGGGCGCGTGTATATAAAGTACATGTACACACACACACACACACACACACATATATATATATATATATATATATATATATATATATATATATATATACATATATATATATATATATATATTTTTTTTTTTTTTTTTTTTTTTTTCTTTTAGATTTAAATATATATTCAAGTTACCGCATCAAGTTACCTGATGCTTATTCGCAAGTCACTTCATGTTATATCTATAATTTCTTAATATGCCAGTACATGATTTATATCCATAATTTTGCATAACTCGCTTTCTAATAATTTATCGTTTTTACATTTTATGATACTAGGATATTCTGTTAATAATTAACAGTTAAGTTAATATTTGTTCAACTTTTGATACATTATAACTTAGCATTCTCCCTTGTTTGTGTTTATTATTCTTATCAAATCGGAGTGATTTGGTTAGCGCGGTAGAGTAATATCACATTATCTATTTCTAAATAAACATAGTTCGTAATAGTAATGCCTGATGAGTAAGTATGCAAATAGACATAACTTCTTAAAAAAAAAAAAAAAAAAAAAAAAAAACAGCGGCAAAATGGAATAACTTATCCAGTCGTAAATACCTAATATAACTTGACTAAAACTAATCGGTCCTCCCCCGCGAGGTGTGACCTTAAGAATTCACCTGACCTCGACTTTCACTTTCTTTCATAAAACCAAATCCGAAAAAGTTGTTCTCAAGACCAACTTCAACCCTGAACTATTATTTCTTCAGCCATTCAGCGTTAATACTGTAGCGTAACATACTGCGCCCCCCCCCCCTTCCTTGGATAGTCCGCGCGCGTCCGCGCATGTGTGTGCGTGTATCTGTGTTATGAGTGTCCTGCATTTACGAGCCTGTATGTATGAATGAGAAATCTGTGTCTGTGTACGTGTGTTTGCGTGCATGGATGCATGCGTGACCAAGGGCGGGGGAGTGCCTACTGTCGATTTGCCCCCCTCCCCCCAATTGAAATGTACAAATAGGCCTACGTGCGCTTGCTGACTGTCAGTCAGTTTTCTTTTTAGCTTTTCATTCGTAAATTCCAATTGTTGAGGGAACATTCTTATTTTGTTTTATTTGTTTGTATTAATTCTGTATTTCATTTTAATTGTTTAATGTATCATGTTTTTACTGTTTTAAACCTATTTATTATGTATTTTATGATTTCGTGCGCGTCATACGTGTGACGTCACGGCCTCCCGCGGCCTTCTTGTACGTGCTTAAAGATACATTCAGCTGTTATACTGTACTTCGGGGCGTTTCTTTTTCCTCATCCTCTGGCAACCATTTTTAGAAAAGGACATTAACACGAGGCCGGCAGCACCAGCTTGAGCCTGCATAAAAGAGAGCAAAAGTATGTATTGGGCTATACTAGCAGTGTTTATTCAAGATGGGAGCCTGGACTGTGGATAATTATACATATATATATCATCACATATTATATGCAGCCTCGTGGATCTTCTACTTAACTTTATACTCCCTTTTCTACCTTCTACTATAATCTCCCCTTTCATCTTATCCTCTCACTGAATCTTGCACTGTTCTTATGCTAGCCTATCTTGTTCTTTCTCTTTTAATTTGTCTTTTGCCGTTGTATTTTTGAACGATAATAAGGTTTTCGCTATAGAACGTTATGGATGATACTGGATATTAATTTTAACGAGATGATTTGAAAATAGATTTAAGGGAAGAAACTGAATAGATAAATTCACTCTATGTTCAAATGAAACCTACGTTGCAAATGTTGAATTTTTAAATTCAAAATTTTTTAATTCAAAATTTTTGAATTTGAAATGTTGAAGTTTGAATTGTTGAGTTGATTGTAGGCCTATTTCACTGGAAACCTAGTTTGTTTCCTAAATACATATCAAAGTTGAAAATAACTTTATTTCCTATACTTATGTCGTTATTGGTAAAACAAACTTCACAAACTGCAAAACTTCAAATTAATCTTTCGTTATAATTTGAAATTAGAATTTACCGTTTTCCATATCTATTTAAGACACTGGCTTGTTGAAGCTCCTTGAAAAAAAAACCCTTTGTCCTGAAAAGGGTCTTCAAGGTGTCCAGAAGTTTGGGAAATCTTGTTCTAGTGCACTTCGCTGTTGCCGAATCTCTGGATATATTACTAATAATACGGTCGCGAACTGAAAATTGAATGATGAATAATATTACGAGTTAACAAAGAAAGGAACAGTGTTTGTTATTCAGTTGTTTGCGTTTGAACGAGGAGAAATATCTTATAGTGAAATATTAAGATAATTATAATTGAAGCTGTGTGTGTGTTTGTGTGTTTTGTATATTATGATTAAAATCAAGGAATAATAATTTGTGCAACTAGGCTCTCATATACTCTCATAAAAAAAACTACTTTCATGGAACGACGGTGTCACACTAAATAGATAAACACATACACACAGACACACACACACACACACACATAAAAGAAAATGTTTATACATATACATACATACATATATATATATATATATATATATATATATATACATATACATACATATATATATATATATATATATATATATATATATATATATATATATATATATATATATATATATATACATATACATACATATATATATATATATATATATATATATATATATATATATATATATATATATATATATATATATGTGTGTGTGTGTGTGTGTGTGTGTGTGTGTATGTTTGTCTTAACCGGGGAAGTAGTTGCTTATCCCATGAAATCATTTCAATTCCCGTGATTCTGAATGCGAGTGTGAAACCGCAAGGAAGAAAGTAAATAGAGAAACAAGAGCAAGTCTGTGTTTATCTTATGGCTAGTAAAAGTTGACTGACCGCCTCTGATTATTGGAGACTTATTTTATGAACATTTGATGTGCGAGTAAACCAAGTTTTTTTTTTTTCTTTTCATACTTATCATTCAAGTCTTCGTTTAAGGATTTTGAAAATTAGTGTTTATATATATATATATATATATATATATATATATATATATATATTTTTTTTTTTTTTTTTTTTTTTTTTTTTTTTTTTTTTTTTTTTTTTTTTCTCTCTCTCTCTCTCTCTTTTCTTTTTCTTTTTATTTTATTTCCTTTATAATAGCTAACTTTGATTGCCTATCTATGTCTACGTGTTTCTTTTATGGAGAACGGAGTGACATTAATCAAAATCGTACTTGTTTCATCAAATGTATGCAAGTTGATTAAGATAACTTTGCGTCAATGTAATATAGTGTATCAAATTAATCATCTTCTAAACAACCTAGAGATACTACACTAACGAAGAATGTAGGTTAAGCAGTGTACATAGTACTAATTAGTACACTTGTTGTAAATGTACGGAGGGGAAATTCCGAGCACCAAGAAAGTGTCCTGAGTACACACACACACACACATGTATATATATATATATATATATATATATATATATATATATATATATATATATATATATATGTATATATATATATTTTTTCTTTTTTCTTTCTTTCTTTCTTTCTTTCTTTTTCTTTCTATTATATATATTAAAAGTGTATTATATATATTTTTTATAGTATATATATTATA
>BOPN01000490.1:122500-125000 GCA_017312705.2 Penaeus japonicus
TCTTGGTTCCCTTGACACTGAGGCCCATGAATACACACATGTATACACACATGTACACGCATATACATATACATATATTTTTTTTTCGTAAGGCTGGCAGTCTTACGAGAAAGGAGTGACGAAGGAAATGGAAAACCCGAGCTTTTTTATTGTATATGTATATATATATTATTTATTTATTTATTTATTTATTTATTTATCTATTTATTATACATGATCGTTGGTCTTTGTCAACATATTATACATATATTTCAATTGATGCGTTTTTTTTTTACATATTATACACTAATTTCAATTGATGCTTTTTTTCACATATTATACACTTATCTTAATTGATGCGTTTTTTTTTTTTTTTTTACAAAGGATCGTTGGTCGTTGTCAACGGCTATCGGGGTGACTGCATACATGACAAGTGGGCTTGCATCTTCACCACTTGCGCGATGTCCGTTGGAGTGATGGAAAGTCCTCCTGATTGATCAAGTCATTACGCACGACTGCACTCTGCTTTGCAACATTAGGAGTGGGCTTCCGATTCTTCTTCTTGGAACTACTTTTAAAGGTGCTTTCGGTCACGTGGAATGTCCCGACATCTGTAGCCAGTGTTACCACTTTGCCTTCCAAAAAATCTAATCCCAAAAGAAAGGGGGTCCCCGGTTCATCTGGGAATTCTCTAAAGGTTCCTGATGCCTTCTTGAAGTGGGTTTTGACGCCCACGTCATATGCGATGTAATTGGTCGGGGTTTTAGGGTTGCTTGGTGTCACTGCATGTCTCCCTTCCGAACTGATGTCAACTAACGGTAACTCGGAACGCCTTGCATTTTCTAAGGTGCCGGCAAGGAATGTTGTAGCTCCTGTATCTACTTGACACTTATCGGGCTTGCCTGCAACTTATTGCATGGCCACCTACTTCGACTCGTCCTCAAGCCGTTAAGCTGAAGTCGTCCTTGAAGGGCGAACTTCTCGTCCGGCCTTGCATGGTTCAGGTCAACCTCAAACTCCGCGCGTATTAGTGTCAGCACGTCGATTCCAGTTCCTTCGTCTTCTATATTCTTCTGTCTTGTGGCTATTTCGCAGGTGTTATTAATTGAGGGTGTCCGGCTGTCTTCTTCGACGGGTTCTACACTCTTGGTTGCTGGGAAACGACAGCCATGCTCCCTCTTCTGGGTGTTTTTGGCGTCTGCTGTTTCTGAGTTCCCGAGTCGTCGTGTTTTGGGCGACCGGGAATAGAAGAAAGGGTATACCCAAAACCAGATGGAAAGATTGTATAAAAAGGGACTTGAAGGAAAAGAACATAGATGATATAGCAATAGTACACAATAGGAGTACTTGGAGAAAGCTCATCAAAAACGGCGACCCCGAATAGGAATAAGCTGAGAAGAAGAAGTATTTTGGGCGACCGCACTCCGGGCCTCGTGTCGTGGCTCTTGGCTTCCGCTTATCTGATGGATGACCTCATACATACAGAGCCAAAGAGAGGGAGAGAGAGAAAAGAAAGAAAGACGAACAGAGTGGGGGAGAGGTGTGTGTGTGAATATAGATTTTATATTTCTTTATTTTCTTTTCTTTCTTTGAATTTGCATTTTTTTTCAAAGTTGATTTTTTAAAATAGAGATAGATCAAGAAGGGAGTTGATTGCATCGAGCCGCAAGGGACAACTTGAGCCACTGAAAGTCTCAGAATAAATGAGAAGGAATACTACATGACTAAAAATATTTGTGCAACACGTATCTAATCAGTGCATCAACAAACTTGGGTCGATAAAATAGATATGTGGGCGGCATTAAGTCGTCCTAACGAATCAAAATTTAACGCCATGACACAGTCGCAGTGTCAAGTATGCTCGTGAACAAAATCGTAAGATGAGCAAATGCAAGAGTAAGAGAATATAAAGTGAGGTTATAGAAATGCAATGCCAATAACTATCATCCACTTTTGCTCTCGACAGACTAAGGGCGATGAAAAGAATATTGCGGGCGGAGCGTCGTCCTTCCGAATTATTACGAATTCACTCGTTTTATGCCATGACACAGTCGTTGTGTCAAAATTGTTTGTGAACAGGAGCGTGGGATGAGTTATTGCAAAGTAAGAAGGGTAGATGATGCGTCTACATTGAGCAATAAGCCCGTGAGATGAAAGTGAAAGTGATGAGTATATGTATGTGTGAGTGAGAAATATGTGGTACTTGAATATCTTGTGGAATTATTCCTTTTAAACAATAAAATAAAAGAAATACTTAACTGAAATTAGAATTTAGTGTTAGTACTTTTCGTAATAATTAGCTTATACAATAAGATTAACCTCGTAGATAATGCTTAATTCACACTCGACACATGCGAATAATGATATTAATAATGAACGATGATAATAATGATGAACTGATCCAAGCCGGGAAAGTTCTGATCATCCTAAGCCGCTGGGTAGCGCAGTTGTTAACGTGCCGACCTCCCATCCGCGTGGTCGGTAGATCGAGCCCCGTCCAAGGTCGTGAGTTTCCACTGTC
>BOPN01000490.1:130000-137500 GCA_017312705.2 Penaeus japonicus
CACATCACCCAGGTCACCATAAATCCCAGCCTTTGAAGAGGATTCGCAGCCACTCACCATCTCACAATAATTATCTCACCATAATTATCTCACCATGCCTGGCTTTGTGCAACGCCTGGGGTCTTTGCTCTACCTCGTGAGTCCAAATGCAACGACCTTTCAACATGAAGATGATGTTCCGAATTATGTTGATGAGGTAAGATGCTCTGATTACTGTTATCGTCGTTATAATTATCATGATGGTAATGGCGGTGGTAATAATAGTTGTTGCTATCATTACTGCTATTAACGTTATCATTATCACTGTTATTGTCATTATTATCTATATCATTACTATTATCATTATTATTAATACAATTTTCACTATCATTACTATCATTATCATCATCGTTATTATTATCATTATCATCATCGTTATTATTATCATTATCATTATTACAAATATAATTAGCACTATCATTACTATCATTATGATCATAGTCATTATTATCATTGTTATTACTATTTTCTTTATTACTAATATCATTATCACTATCATCACTATCATTATTATCATCGTCATTATTATCATTTTAATAATCATCGTCCAAATAATTATCATATTATTACTACTGTTACTATTATCTTTATCAGTCATCATTATTTTCAGTATTGTTATTATCTATTTCACAGTGGACCGATAAGATACGTAACTTAAAAGATAATTAAATTCAAAGACTTTTACCTTAAGTATTTCTCTTTTCACTTATCTTTACTTTTTTTTATTAATTAATACATATCTGCTTATCACACTAATCATCTTAATGATGGTATTAATGATAAGATTGGTGGTGATGATACGATAATGATGATCATAATAATGCTAGAGGTGATGAAATAATTATGTTGATGTTAATGATAATGATGATGACGATAAAAATAGTTAGAATGATAAAGATGGAATAGTAATTATGAAGGTATCAATAAAGATAATGACAGGGATGATGATAAGAATGTCATTGATGATAGTAATTATGAGGATATGAATAAAGTAACAATATTATGATAAAGATGATAATTATAAGGAGAGTAATAAAGACAAGAGAACAACAGAACTGATAATAATGGTAATGATGACGATGATGATGATGATGATGACGATGATGATGATAATGATGATGATGATGATGATGATAATGATGATGATGATGATGATGACGATGATGATGATGATGATGATGATGATGATGATGATGATGATGATAATGATGATGATGATGATGATAAAAGAGATAACAATAACAATAATTAAGTTAGTGAAAGTATTAATAATGAAACTATATGACTATACAGTAGTAACAATCGTTACAATGACGATAAGATTGTGAAAATGATACGAACAGTAAAAGCTCTTAAAAAGATATAAGTAAAATGTAATTAAAGAGAGAATACGTCGATAAATAGATAATTAGATGGATATATTGATAGATAGAAAAGGAATGCAAGAGTAAATTTTTAGATATTCATAATGATTTATGATTGATTTAAAAAAGCTTCATAATAATTTATGATTAATTTCAAAATGTTTCATAATAATTTATCATTAATTTGCTTGTCTCTGTCCATCAGTCTATTTTCTTTTCAAATTTCTTATCTATCAGTCTATCTACCTGTATCTATCTATCAATCGCTCTGTTTATGTATTTACCTATTTGTCTATCTACCTATCGCTCTATCTACCAGTATCTCCATTCATATATCTATAAATTTACTCCATCCATCTATTCATCTATCCATTCAACTATTCATCTATCCATCAATATCATCCATTTTATCTATTCCTTCCATTTACTAACAATTTTTTCCCTATTTTTCTCTCTCGTTTTCGCCCCATCCAGTCATCAACTTCTTCGTGATTTTTTTTTTCTCTCGTTTTCAGGCTATTCCATTCTTTTTGGGATTCATTCTCCTCGAGGCAGCCGTACGAAACGCATTGGGAAGGGAAGTGAGACTGAACGAAAGTATTGCATCCGCTGGCGTTGGGATACTACACGAGGCAACGGGGTGAGTAGGAGGGGGAGAAGGGGAAGGGGAGGGGGTGGGGGGGAGGGAAGGGGGAGAGGGGAAGGGGTGGGGGAGAGGGAGAGAGGGGGAGGGGAGGGAAGGGGGAATGGGAGAGGGAGAGATGGAAAGGAGGAGGAGGGGTTGAGGAGGGGAGTGGGAACGTGGGAGAAAGGGAGTGGGGGGAGGTAAAGGGGGAGGGGGAGGGAGAGAGGGGGAGAATGAGGGGGTGGGGGAGGAGGAGGGGAAGGGGGAGTGGGAGAGGGGGTGGAGTGGGGGAGGGAGAGGGGGAGAATGAGGGGGTGGGGGTAGGAGAGGGAGAAAGGGAGGGGGAGGAGGGGGTGAGTGGGGAGAATGAGGGGGTGGGGGAGGGGAGGGGGAGGGAGTGAGGAGGGGTGGGGGAGTAGGAGGTAAAGGGGGAGGGGAGAGGGAGAGAGGGGAAGGGGGTGGGGGAGGGGAGGGAAGGGGGAGAGAGGGGGAGGGGGAGGGGAGGGGAGAGGGTGAGAGGGAGTAGGAGGGAAAGGGGGAGTGGGTGAATGGGAGAAGGAGGGGGAATGGGAGAGGGAGAGAGGGTAAGGGGGAGTGGGAGAGGGAGTAGGAGGGAAAGGGGGAGAGGGAGAGGGAGTGGGGGATAGAGGGGAAGAGTGGGTGGAGTGGGACGGTAAGGGGGAGAGTGGGAAGGGGAGAAGGGGTGAGGGGGAGGAAAAATGGGGAGGAGAGAGTAGGAGGGGAAATGGGGAGAGGGAGAGGTAATGGGAGGGGAAAGGGAGAGGGAGAGGTAATGGGAGGGGAAAGGGAGTGGGAGGGAACAGGGGAGAGGGAGAGGGAGAGGGAGAGGGAGAGGGGGAGAGGAAGGGGGAGGCTACATTTTGAGAACCTCATCTCTTCCACGCAAATTCATGATCATTGTCAAAATAAATTAATACAATCATAAAAAAGGACGAATAGGTAGATAGCACACAGACAAAACTTAACAAATAAGGTAGGTGAATTAATAAAAAAGTTATGAATGAATGAATACCCAGTTATAGGAATAAAAATGAATGAAATAGTGAATTTAAAAATAATAATAATAATACAGACAAATGAACTATTGAATGGCGTTTAGAAGACATCCACGCGTTCGTCATTTCCCTTGTTCCTGTTGGCGCCCTGGAAAAGACCAACAAATCTCTACCAAGTATATTCTAGCAAGACGGAGCTTCTAGACTTTCCTGGCGATTTATTATCAAAAATATCTTTCCAATACATTCATGTGGAGGTTTGGTGGCCTTTCCCAGTGCACCATCGTTTTATATGACTTATGATTTTAGGCCTTTTCATCATAAAACTCTAAAGAGAGTTAAGTGGATTTGGATAGAATGCAATATATTTTATTCCAAAAGAATTCCGTTTTGAAATCCATTGCTGGTGTCTTCTAGCCATCAACCCCTTCTTTCACACACCTTCACTCTTATATACATCAACTCGTACATAGCACTCCCTCTCCTTCTAACCTCCTTTTCACTCCTAGGTTTCTTACCGTGGGCTTCATCCTGCTAGGATACGAGTGGCTGTACCAGTGGCGTCTCCTGGACTGGGCTTGGGATTCCCTGGTTACCTGGTGGGCGTCCCTCCTCCTGGTAGACTTCTGCTACTACTGGGTTCATCGCGCCAACCATGGTAGCTGTTGTGGTTGTTGGATGGTTAAATGGTTGGGTGGTTGTTTGTTATTCAGTGAGAAAGGAATGTGAATGCTGTGCCAATATGTTTCATTATTATTTTTTTTTATTCTGATATATATAATGATCAATCTAATCTTTCTTATTGTTGTCCTAAGACAGATATGATTAAATGTCGCAACTTTATCATACTCAAAGAAAATCTCAAGTAACTTAACTGTAAACAAAACCCATCACTCTTTTCTCAAAAAGGAGAAAGTTCTTTGATGTCAGTCTTGAAATGAATCAGATGTAGTTTCAATGCCTATGATATTTTTATTTATAATGTATGGAGTGATGGGTTTTGTTTACAGTTAAGTTACTTGAGATTTTCTTTGAGTATGATAAAGTTGCGACATTTAATCATATCTGTTTTAGGACAACAATAAGAAAGATTAGATTGATCATTATATAGCTGTCACACTAGCCTATTTTACGTCGTTTTATTTCGTCAATTTTCAAAAATTGTCAATTTTTCGAGGCGCGCAGTCACACTAGGAGCCATCGGCTTAGTAATGCGATACTCGCATCGCGTTTGTAAACAAAGGCGCCGAACAAGCGATAGTGCGCGGTTATGCTAGATTTTAGCAGTTTTAGCAGATGCTGAGCGTAACAAGAAAACACAATAAAATATTCTAATTCAAGTATTCCTCTGAAGGGCCTGTGTCCATCCACAGTCCATTGTTTTCAAAACTGGAGGAAAAATAGCGCGCTCTGCGGCTGACGGATGTAAACAATGAAGTCGAACACTTAAAACAAATTTTATCTATGGAAATAAAATTTAGATTTACATATTTCTCTTTGTCAATTTTATGCTATTAATAAGGAAAGTAAATTTCATCATATTTGAATATAATTAATGATTTAAAACAAATACGAACATTTAAAAATATAGTTCTTGATTTGATTACGCTTGGCCAATCGGACGACGGGAATGTTTCACGCGGAAACTCGGAATATCGTCTGACTAAAAAGATGCCAATTCGCTCAAAAATTGACAATTTTTCAGAAAATTGACGGAAAAGTGCTAGTGTGACAGCGCCTTTATTCTAGGCCGTCCACAGAACTCATCCCTCCACGCATTATAAACCAAGTTCAAACCAAGTTCAGACATCGAAACCCCATGTCTGGAACAACTTCCTTCTTTCAGTAATCAACTTTTTTTCTGGGATGTTTACCAAGCACATCACACTATACATTATGACAAAGTCCAAAATATCCCGGGCATGGAAATTACACCAGGGACAAGTTCAAAATGAACCTCACTTCTTTCAGAAATCAACTTCCTGTGGGCTGTTCATCAACCACATCACCCCATGCACTATGAACAAAGAGAAGATAAAGCAAGTCCTAAACTATCCCGGGCATTTAAACCACATCAGATACGATTCAGAGACGAACCTTCCTTCTTTCAGAAATCAACTTCCTTTGGGCGGTTCACCAGACCCACCATTCGTCTGAAGACTTCACGCTCTCTACCGCCCTCCGTCTCTCCGTTCTCCAGCGCCTCGTCTACTTCGGCTTCTATCAGCCTCTAGCTCTCCTGGGCATCCCGAAGGCGTCGGTGGTGGTTCACCTGGGGTTCAACTACCTCTTCCAGTTCTGGGTTCACACGGATCTGATTCGGAAACTTGGTCCGATCGAGTGGGTGTTCAGCACGCCGTCGCATCATAGGGTTCATCATGGTATGAAGGCGAGGGTTTTGAAAAAGAATAAAGTGAAAAAAAAGACAAAGAGATCACCAAAAATACGAGGTTTCGTTGTCTAGTGTTGCTTTCTTGTTTTTTTCCAAATATATGAAGACTTCTAGAATAATTAAGAAGATCTGATAATAGGATTAATAAAGTTTAATTACTGAAGAGTCAGACCTAGTTCCCAGTATTACTTCGCAGGCAGTAATGCTACGAACGGCTCCAGACAATCTGATCCTTTGAGTAAGCCCAATAATAGTACTCAATCTTTTTTTTCCAATAATCCCCCAACATTCCTTTCTAATGATGTTCTCTCGACCCTTCCAACGGAACCCGGAGGCGCATTTCAGAACCCAGATGTCATGAGACACATAAAGCCAGACTCTGGTTTCCTAGCATATGATAAAATATGACGTCAACAATTCAAATATGGCTTTCTTAGAATAAGTAGGGAGGCCTTTTTTGTGAATCTGAACTTCCTTCAGATTCGATGGTTTTGACTTTAGTACTGGCACTTTGCGTTGCCCACTTTCCCTTGGTACGCTGAGTACGTGTTCATGGTGGATCAAGGACTGTACACTTGACAGTCATTTCGCAAGCAGTCTGTTTATAAAAGTAACAATGTTGTTTCGAGAATGAGAGAGAGAGAGAGTCAGATAGATAGATAGGTAGAGAGAGAGAGAGAGAGAGAGAGAGAGAGAGAGAATGAGCGAGAGAGAATGAGAGAGAGAGAGCAGATTACCAGAGACATGGAAAGAGAACAATAGACAAAAGAAGAGAGAGATAGAGAATAATCCACAAAAGCTTCACAACATTCTCACCTGCAACACTATACCCCCCCCCCCTCATCCCCTTCCCTCCCTTCCTCCCCACAGGTTCCAACAAGTGGTGCCTGGACAAGAACTACGGCAGCGTCCTGATCATCTGGGACCGGATCTTCGGCACCTTCCAAGAGGAGAGAGACGACGAGGAGATCGTCTACGGCCTCGTCGAACAGCCGCAGTCCATGAACGGAGTCTGGCACGAGGTAGGTCACTGAGGTTCAGAGGTGAACTTGGGTCAAAGAAGGTCATGGGTAGGTGACAAGGCTCAAAGAAGGACGTGAGTAGAAAACGAGGATGCTGTGTGGTCAAGCAAGGTCATGTACGGAGGTCAAAGGTTAATGGAAAAGTGAAAGGGCTTAGGACAGTCGCGCAAAGAGGTTAAAGGTCAAGGATGGTAAAGTCGGTGTTCGGTAGACTATTCGTGATCAAATTTATGGGAACTTTAGCAGTAAACACTCATATTACGAAAACAGAGACAAAAGAACAGTTGATATTCTCGCTCTCCTTACAGCTTCTGAGAAGAGATGGTCAAACAAGGTCACATGGCCGTTTAAAATGCCATCTTTATATATATATTTCCTTCTTTCGTCAACGTTCTCGATTAAAAAATAGCTAGAAATAAAAGTTTCATGCTGATTACGAAATCCTTTCACTCCATATGCAGGACTTTCAAAGCTATGGCAAGTAGAATTTGTAATGCTATTTACGATATCTTTAACTTGAAAATGTATGCCAATATTTACATCTTGATTGAGTGTGTTTTTGTATCTGATATATATATATATATATATATATATATATATATATATATATATATATACATATATACAGAAAAGGAAAGTAAGCAACAGGCTAATACTAATATATATATATATATATATACATTTTTGATCATGAACTTGAGTTGAGATATAACCCAATCACACACTCGGCAACTGAACATAATCTCTTTATCTTTTTTTTTTTTTTTTTTTTTTTTTTTTTTTTTTTTTTTTTTTTTAATGTACCACAATACCCGCCTCTCGCTCACATTCACTCTTACCATCTCCTCATTCCATCTTTCTTTCTCTCTCCCTATCTATCAATCCATCAATCTCTTTCACACACACACACACACACACACAAACACACTATCATTCAATACACCCCCCCCCCCCCCGCCAGTTCTACTACTTCGAGAAGATCTTCAAGAAGGCGAAGGGCATGAGCAGCTGGAGCGACTCCCTGAAGGCGGTGTTCTACGGC
>BOPN01000490.1:145000-147500 GCA_017312705.2 Penaeus japonicus
TGATAATAGCAATGATAACAATAATAATGAGCATAATCATGATAATGATTGTGATAATGATTATATAGCCTAAATAATAATGATGATCATGATAATGATTATATAAATGATAGTGACGATAACAGTAATAATAATAATAACGATACAACTAATAATAATATCAAAGACAACAATGCGAATGACAATAAAAGGGATGATGATAGAAATGATAATAAAATAACAATAATGATAATAACAATAATATTCATAATAACAATAACGACAATCATAGCAATAACAACAGCAATAATCATAATAACAATAATGACAATCACAGCAATAACAACCATAATAACCACCATGATAACAAGATTCTAACCGTCTCATTCAAACAGATTGTCGTTATCTCGTTCAAAATTCAAAATGAGACCGTTATGGCTACTCCTCTTGGCGAGTTGTTCCTGGGCTGCAGGTAAGTTTTTCTTGAGAATATTAAGGGTAATAGGAAGGATAATGATGATAATGATGATAGGAAAAGTATGTTAGATGTTTGTAGGCGTTTGGGGGTATTTTGGGTTTCGTTTGTGCGGGTTAGGTGCTTGGGGGTGGAGGGGTGGGTGGGTGGGTGGGGGTAGGGGGTGGGGTGGTGGAGGATGTAGGGGGGTGTTTGTGTTTGTTTGTGTGTTTGTGTTTGTGTGTGTGTCTGTGCCTCTGTGTGTGTGTGTGTGTGTGTGTGCGTGTGTATGTGTGTGTGTGGGAGGGGGAGGTTGTTTGTATGGGGGGGGGTGCATGTGTATGTGTTTGTATTGGGGGGGGGGGGTTTGTGTGTGTGTGGGCGGGTTGTTTGTATGTGTTATGCTTAAGCTGATGTTGCTTCTACTGTTATATTCATTTTTTTTCTATAGATTGTTATCTTTAGACGATTATTAAGATCTTTGCAATTTCGTGTATTTTCATTCTTTTAAATTATTTGTATAGTATCTAATCATAATTAGTTCTATTTATTATGCTTACAATTACAAGCATTTTTTTCGAGTTTCATTATCATCTTCATTAATTACCATCACCATCATCACCACAAACTCACCACCTTCACCACTATCACCCCCACTATCACCACCATCCTCATAACCCCCCCCCCTAACCACCACCACTACCACTATCACCACCATCCTCATAACCCCCCCTCCCCCCAACCCCACCACTATCACCACTATCTCCACCATCCTCATACCCCCCTCCCCCCAACCCCACCACTACCACTATCACTATCACTATCACCACCATCCTCATAACCCCCCCTAACCACCACCACCACCACTATCACCACCATCCTCATAACCCCCCCTAACCACCACCACCACCACTATCACCACCATCCTCATCCCCCCAACCCCACCACTACCACCACTATCACCACCATCCTCATAACCCCCCCCCACCACTACCACTATCACCACTATCTCCACCATCCTCATAACCCCCCCCACCACCACCACTATCACCACTATCTCCACCATCCTCATACCCCCCCCCCCCCACCACCACTACCACTATCACCACTATCACCACCATCCTCATAACCCCCCCTAACCACCACCACCACCACTATCACCACCATCCTCATCCCCCCCCCACCACTACCACTATCACCACCATCCTCATCCCCCCCCCACCACTACCACTATCACCACCATCCTCATAACCCCCCTCCCCCAACCCCACCACTATCACCACTATCTCCACCATCCTCATACCCCCCTCCCCCCAACCCCACCACTACCACTATCACTATCACTATCACCACCATCCTCATAACCCCCCCTAACCACCACCACCACCACTATCACCACCATCCTCATAACCCCCCCTAACCACCACCACCACCACTATCACCACCATCCTCATCCCCCCCCCACCACTACCACTATCACCACCATCCTCATACCCCCCCTACCCACCACTGCCACCAACAATAACCAAAATCCAACCAAAACTAAATCACATAAAACAACCCAATCTTTCTAACAAATTCAAAAATCCACCAAAATCAAAACACAACAGCCCAAACTACCATCAAACCATCCACAAATACATCGAAATTGACCCCCCTCCCTCCTCCCCCCTTTCCCTCCCTCCCTTCCCCCTCCCCTCCCTCCTCCCCCCTCCACCTTCCCTCCCCATCCCTCCCCCTTTCCCCCTCCCCCTTTCCTCCCTCTTCCCCCTCCCCCTTTCCCTCTTCCCCCTCCCCCTTTCCCTCCTCCCCCTCCCCCTCGCTCCTCCCCCTTTCCCCCTTTCCCTCCTCCCTCTTTCCCCCTCCCCCTCCTCCCCCTCCTCCTCCCCCTCCCTCCTCCCCCTTTCCCCCCTCCCTCCTCCCTCCTCCTCCCTCCTCCTCCTCTTACTGTATCCCTCGCTCCCTTTTGGCAGACATCTTTGACCCGAAAGACTGCAAGACATTCCCGTGTCTCATCTTCGAAGATGACTTTGATTTCTTGGACCACGATGTTTGGGAACATGAGAT
>BOPN01000490.1:152500-155000 GCA_017312705.2 Penaeus japonicus
TCATAAAATAGAAGAATGTCGATCAAAAAGGGAAAAAAAGAGTTATTTCCAAATCATATCAATGTCTTTCTATTTTTTTCGATATAGAAAAACTTAATGACAAACCAAAATTAAAGTCCATTTCAAATCATAACTACCTGTTTCTTCCATACAAAAATAACCTACCTACTCTTCAATCATCTTATTAATTTACTGATACCACTTTTCTGTCAGGTTCTACGTCGATGATACCTTAGAACTCTCGGTAGATCCTGGTACCAGTTTCTGGGACTTTGGAGAATTCGGTGACAAAGAAGACAATCCTTGGTCGTCTGGTTCCAAGATGGCGCCATTTGACCAGAAGGTTAGGTTAGACTGAGCTCATGTAATCTACCTACGATAAGTGATATTTTGATTAGAAATCATTTACTGATTATTGTTGTATTTATTCTATGTATTTTTTTCCAATTTTGTTTCATATATATATACTTCACGTTTTTTTTATCTATATTTTATCACGGCCATATTTCCTAAAACCTCCAACGCGTTTCTTATTAAATACTGAAGCCATATAACCTGTCGTATTCCCTTAATTCTTTTGTAATTCCAAGATACCATAATTTTGAAGATCCTCATCACTATCTTTATTATCTATTCAAGTAACTCCATTGCTTTGTAGATAAATTTTCTTTAGCATCTTTTAAAATTGAAATTCCATCTTTTCTACTTCATCAAAACTTCAAACTCTCCTCCTGTAAACATTTCCATAAATATTCTTCACTCAATTGTCTTTCTTTTCTATTCTGATTTACTCTGTTTCTTTCCTTTGATGTTTTTTTTCGCCCCTTTCCATTGACTTTTTTTCCTCTCCCTCCTTTCTTTCTTCCTCCCTCCCCTCCCTCCCCTCCCTCCCATCCATCCTCCCCATTCCCTTCTTCCATCCTTCTCAATTCCCTCCCTTCCTCCCTCCTTCTTCCCCACTTTCCCTCCCTTCCCCCTCCTTCCTTCCTTCCTTCCTTCCTTCCTTCCGTCCCTCCTCTCACTCCTCCTTCCCACCCTCCCTCCCTCCATTCCCTCCTTCCCTCCCTCCCACCTTCCTTCCCACCCTCCCTCCCTCCTTCCCCCCCTTCTTTCTGTCTCTCCCTCCTTCCCACCACCCCTTCCTTCCCCCTTCCCCTCCTTCCATCTCTCCCTCCCTCCATTCCCTTCCTTCTCCCACCTTCCTTCTCGCCCTCCTCCTTCCACCCCTTCTTTCTCTCTCTCTCCCTCCTTCCCACCACCCCTCCCTTCCATCCACCCTTCCCTCCCTTCCCATCCTTCCATCTCTCCCTCCTTCCCTCCATCCACAAATCATCGCCTCACCCTCACCCCCCCCCCCTCTCATCCACCCACCCTCCACCCCGTCCTTCCTAACCTCCATTCCCTCAACAGTTCTACTTCATCGTAAACCTGGCAGTGGGCGGAGTCAACGGCTTCTTTCCCGATGACGTCACGATCCACCCTCCAAAGCCCTGGAAAAACTGGTCCAGGTCGGCTTTTCTGGATTTCTGGAAGGAGGTGATTTTCTTTGACTTTTTATTATATCTTTTATTTATTATTATTATTATTATTATTATTATTATTATTATTTTTTGGAAAGGGGTGTTTTTCTTTATTTTTTATTTTTCTTGTTTTGATTATGGAAGGTGATTTTCTTTGACTTTTATTTTATTTTTTTTTTTTTTTGTTTTGATTCTGGAAGGAGGTGATTTTCTTTGACTTTTTATTTTATTTATTATTATTATTATTATTATTATTATTATTATTATTATTTGGAAGGAGGTGATTTTTTTTGACTTTTTATTTTCTTTTTTTCTTTTTTCTTGTTTTGACTTCTGGAAGGAGGTGATTTTCTATGACTTTTTATTTTATTATTTTTTATTTTTTTTTTTTGTATTGTTTTCTGGAAAGGGGTGATTTTCTTTGACTTTT
The DNA here is from genome assembly GCA_017312705.2 of Penaeus japonicus. NCBI lineage: Eukaryota > Metazoa > Arthropoda > Malacostraca > Decapoda > Penaeidae > Penaeus > Penaeus japonicus. The sequence goes on from BOPN01000490.1 coordinate 154,451, forward strand.
TATCTTATTTTTTTCCTTGTTTTCATTATGGAAGGAGGTGATTTTCTATGATTTTTTATTTTATTTTATTTTTATATTTTTTCTTTGATTTGATTATGGAAGATGATTTTCTTTTTATTTCATTTTTTTTTCTTGTTTTGATTATTATTTTTGTCGTTGTTATTGTTTGTATGTTTGCTGTTGCTATCATTATTGTTTTTGTTTTTGTTTTTGTTATTATGTTATTATGTTTATTTATTATTATCATTCCTCTTTTTCTTCGTGCTTTTCTATTCCTTTCCTTTTCAGTCGCTTTGTTTATTTTATTTCTCTTTCTTGATTTGATTTGTTTTGTTTTATTCTCGTTTCCCATTTCGACAATCTTTCCCAATCATTTATACTTCCCTAATTACCAATCAATTCCCTAATCCCACAATCACCCAATCACCTTTACACAATCACCTCTTCACACAATCCCCTCTTCATACAATCCCTCACACCTAATCACCTTTACACAATCCCTCACACCTTCACACAATCACCTTTACACAATCCCTCACACCTTTACACA
>BOPN01000490.1:160000-162500 GCA_017312705.2 Penaeus japonicus
CGTAAGAACCTGCTGAATCAACAAGACGATGACGAAGTGTGTCGTGACATACAGCTTCTCCAGCAAGGGCATCTGGGGGTCGTACTTCCTCCGGGGCGCCTTGACGTCCGGGAAGGCGTCGGGGTCCCCCAGGCGAGGCGTCCCGGGGAACCAGCCGGGGCCGTAGAACACCGCCTTCAGGGAGTCGCTCCAGCTGCTCATGCCCTTCGCCTTCTTGAAGACCTCGCCGAAGTAGAAGAACTGGCGGGGAAATGGGGACGAGGGAATCGTAGGGGTTTTATGTGACTTTTTTTTGTGAATTGAGAATTAAAAATGATGATGAGGAATAAGTGTATTTGTGACTTTTTGTGAATTATTGAATAATAATGATGATGAAGAATAAGTGTATTATTGAATAATAATGATGATGAAGAATAAGTGTATTTGTGACTTTTTTTGTGAATTGAGAATTATTGATAATAAGGATAATGATGATGATGATGATGAATAAGTGTATTTGTGACTTTTTGTGAATTATTAAATAATAATGATGATGAAGAATAAGTGTATTTGTGACTTTTTTGTGAATTGAGAATTAAAAATGATTATGAAGAATGAATGACTTTTTTGTGAATTGAAAATTAAAAATGAGGATGAAGAATAAGTGTATTTGTGACTTTTGTGTGAATTGAGAATTATTGATAATGATGATAACGATGATGATGATGAAGAATAAGCTTATTTGTGACTTTTTTGTGAATTGAGAATTATTGATAATAAGGATAATGATGATGATGATGAATAAGTGTATATATATATATATATATATATATATATATATATATATTTACATATAAACCTATCTACATACCGACCGACCTACCCATCCATCTACCAACCACCCAACCAAACCAAACCACCCCACCACCCACCCACCCACCCACCCACCACACCCCTTCACACCCACACCACCCACCTGGAGCCACATCACATTAAAGGACTGCGGCTGATCCACGAGGCCGTAGACGATCTCCTCGTCTTTCCGTTCCTTCTCGAAAGTGCCAAAGATCCGGTCCCAGATGATCAGGACTCCGGCGTAGTTCTTGTCCAGGCACCACTTGTTGGCACCTGAGGGGGGGGGGGGGCGAAAGGGGAGGTGGAGGAGGGGGATAAAGATGAGAGTTGTGAGGAGGTGGCGAGGGGGTCATTTGATAATGTTAGTGGCAATGGTGGTAGGATTGATAGTAATGATATTAGTATTGATGATATTATCATCACTATATAAGTAATGATAATGATGATAATAACAAGGACAAAAGAAATAAAGATGATGATAGTAATAAGAAAGATGATGATAATATTGATGATGATGATAATAATGATAATGACAGTAATAATGGTAACAATAATAGTAATAAAGATAATAACAATATTTATGTTATTAATGATAATGATAATATCAAGAAAAATTATGACAATAATAGCAAAAATAATAATAATAATTATGATTATAGTAATAAGGATAATGATAGATAATAATGATGATAATGATAACAATAATAAAGAGAGTATTGATAATGGTAATTGTGGTGATGGTAATAACAGTAATAACAAAAATGAAACCGATAATGATAATATTAATAACAATAAAAACAACAACAGCAATAAACATAAAATCACAACAATAAACAAAGAAAATCCACACCCTCGACCCAAACCAACATACCATGATGAACCCTATGATGCGAAGGGGTGTTGAAGATCCATTCAATAGGCCCACAATTATCCACCAACTCCGTATGGATCCAGAATTGAAACAGGAGATTGAACTGCATGTGGACAATGGTTGCTGGTAGAGGAACCCCCAAGAGAGCAAGAGGTTGATGGAAACCTAGAGCGAAAACCCTCTGGAACATGGACTGGCGAATGGCGGTGTTGAGGTTGTAGTCTTCGGAGGAATGGTGGACTTGGTGGGCCGCCCATATGAAGTTTACCTCTGGTTTGGGAGAGAGGTGGGCGGTTTAGATGGGCGTGGGGCGGGGGTGGGGGGGTGTGGTACAAGGGGGGGGGGGTTTGGTTATGGTTTCCTTTGGTTTTGGTTTAGAGTTTGTTGTCTATTTGTTGTGGTATGTAAGGGGGTGGGGTGGGGGGGGTTGTGGTTCATAGGGGGGGGGTTATGGTTTCCTTTGGTTTTGGTTTAGAGTTTGTTGTCTATTTGTTGTGGTATGGAAGAGGGTGTGGTGATGGTATGGTTTCCTCTTGTTTGGGCTCTGAGAGTGTGTTGTTTGGTTGTTTGGTTGTTAGGTTGTTAAGGTAAGGTTAGGGGTGTGGTACTGTCTTCCTGTTGTTTTGAATGATCATTAGAATGAATAAATATACACTCCAACCTTTTAAGAAAAGAAAAAATATATCTATCAAGTGCCGCTTACCATGAGTTGCTCTGTGGGTCCAGTAGTAAGCAAAATCCACCCCTATGGCAGCCAACCACCATGTGACGGGGGACGACCAGTTCAAGTCCAGC
>BOPN01000490.1:180000-187500 GCA_017312705.2 Penaeus japonicus
TCCTCTCTCCCCTTTTCTCTACTCTCTCCTCCCTCCCTTTCCCCCCCTGTCTCTCCCTCTCTTTCCATGAAATAATATTTTAAAAAATACGTATTCAAAAAGACATCGAGTCAGAATATAACAACCGGATACAAAGTGAGAGGCATCGTAAATCATGACATTAGACCCAATTCCATCAAAAGGCATTAATTAAGGAGGGGAGGAGCTGATATTCCAACGATTAATAATGATCCCTTGGTTATAATTTATAATGCCTTCTCTTTCTTGTGATTAGCGTGTTGATATATAGCGGTAATTACTTTGCGATGGAGAAAGAGAGAAAGGGAGAGAGAAGAGAGAGAGAGAGAGAGAGGGTGGGGTGGAGAGGAAAGTATATAAAAAGAGAACATATAGCAATATTGCATCACTACTATGTGCAATTTAGTAACTTCTTGTTTAATCTATGATTTTTTTTTTTTTTTTTTTTATTGGTATATTTTCTTTCCACTTTTCATATCATCCAAACACCAAATTTACTCTCGGAAAATAACATCTCATGATTTAGATTGAATTGTATTGCTGGTATTATAGAAACTTTGTATATGCAATTTGCAACATTATTCTATAAACAATTGTCAATGTATGTAGATAAGACGTCTCAACTGATTCAATAGATACACAAATATATGATGTCAATATCGTTCTGTTATAAAAGTTATTTTTTTATATGTTTTCGTTGCATGTTGAAAGTTGCAGGCAAATTTGCTGTTCCGGCTGTTGTTTATTTCTTGTATTTTAGAAAATGTTTACTTGTCTCATATACTTTTATTGTAATTTTGATATTGTTTTTACATTTGCAGTGGGTTATGGGCTTATCTAATTATTCTTTGATTTTAAAACGATTTCCAGGTTTTCATTTTTTTTTTTTTTTTTTTTTTTTTTCTATTCCTTATTTGTGACAAAATGAGAGAGAAAGAGAGAGAAAAAGAGAGAGAGAGAGAGAGAGAGAGAGAGAGAGAGAGAGAGAGAGAGAGAGAGAGAGAGAGAGAGAGAGAGAGAGAGAGAGAGAGAGAGAGAGAGAGAGAGAGAGAGAGAGAGAGAGAGAGAGAGAGAGAGAGAGAGAGAGAGAGAGAGAGAGAGAGAGAGAGAGAGAGAGAGAGAGAGAGAAAGAAAGAGAGAGAGAGAAAGAAAACAAAAACAGAGAAAAAGAAAGAAAAAAAAAAAAAAAAAAAAAAAAAAAAAAAAAAAAAAAAAAAAAAAAAAAAAAAAAAAAAAAAAAAAAAAAAAAAAAAAAAAAAAAAAACGCAGAATCCCTTTCAACAGAAAATAACCAAAAAGCTCTCAGTCTCCACCAAAAAATACCTCTTTCCCGACCCGGCCATTTGTCCTCGAGGTCGTGAGAGCTTCATTACCACTCCTCTGATTACATTACGTGTGTGTGAGTGATAAGGTGGAGTGCTTTTAGTGTAGAGTGAAAGAGGAAGTGGCACTGGGTCGAGGCTTGTGAAATGGGTTGAAAAGGTTCGGTTTCGAAAGGGAGGTATGGTTAGATATGATTAGGGCATGTGGGCGTTGGGGCGCAGGGAGTGGGATTTGAGAGAAAGAATTAGATGATTTGGTTTTGTTGAACAGTTTGTAGTGTGTGAAGAGAGGAAAGGGAGGTAGAAAATGATATATACAAACATATACATGCCTTTGCACACAAAGACACACACACATATGTGTGTGTGTGTATTTATATATGCATATATATATATATATATTTATATATATATATATATAGATATAGATATATAGATAGATAGATAGATAGATAGAAAGATATATAGAAAGATATATAGAAAGATAGATAGATACGTATGTATTTATCTATTCATGCATGTACATACACACACACACACAGATAAATACATAAATATATAAAGACATATATGAAATAAATAAATAGATAAATAGATATATATATATATATATATATATATATATATATATATTTAGATAGATAGATAGATAGATATGTATGTATTCATCTATTTATGTAAGTGTGTGTGTGCGTGTGTGTGTGTGTGTGTGTGTGTTTGTATTGGTCGGGCAACGCTTATAAATGTCTGGCCAAAAGCTTTTCAATCTTCTAAATCCAAAATCCAATAACGCACCCGGTCGTAAAATTAATGGCTGTAACGATAATGATGGTGATGATGAAGATGATGATGGGGAGGAGGGGGGGGGGGAGGAGGAGGAAGAGGAGAATGATATCTAATGATTATAATGATGATACAGACGATGATTATAGTGACTATGATTACGATAACGATGATGATAATATAACAATAATGATGATATAAATTCCAAAAACGGTAGTACTCTTAATATCAATTTAAAGCAATGAATGATACAACCAATAACATAGAGCTATCAAAGTAATTCTAACTTAATAATAAGGATTAAAAACACATCAATACATCGGTGATAATGACAACACAAACATATTTATCATTTATACCGGCGGCTCTCCATTAGATATTTCGTCGACTTGTTTTGTTTTCCTTTTTTCACAGAGCGTCGACTTCAGAGTCCAGGTGAGGATGCCAGAGAAACATTTAAAAACAATTATAATCTATCGACAAACGAGGAATTATACTAATTTCCAGACTATATATGGTGCAAATGCCGTTGTCATCAACATGGTGAGATTGGAAGTGGATTAGCAACTACATGGAATCTGTTTCATGATTGACTGTATGTTGAATTCTCGCTGGGTCTCCAATTTGGAAATGCGATGTGTCGTATTGTTGATATTATTATTAGCATTATTGTTATTATCATTATTATTATTGTTATCATTATTATTTTTATCATTATCATTATTATTTTTTTATTATTATTCTTATCATTATCATTATTATTGATATTGTTGATATTATTATTAGCATTATTGTTATTATCATGATTATTATTGTTATCATTATTATTTTTATCATTATCATTATTATTATTATTATTATTATTTTTATCATTATCATTATCATTATCATTATACCGGCGGCTCTCCATTAGATATTTCGTCGACTTGTTTTGCTTTCCTTTTTTCACAGAGCGTCGACTTCAGAGTCCAGGTGAGGATGCCAGAGAAACATTTAAAAACAATTATAATCTATCGACAAACGAGGAATTATACTAATTTCCAGACTATATATGGTGCCAATGTCGTTGTCATCAACATGGTGAGATTGGAAGTGGATTAGCAACTACATGGAATCTGTTTCATGATTGACTGTATGTTGAATTCTCGCTGGGTCTCCAATTTGGAAATGCGATGTGTCGTATTGTTGATATTATTAGTAGCATTATTGTTATTATCTGGATTATTATTGTTATCATAATCTATTTTATCATTATCATTATTATTTCTATTATCAGTAACATGATTGTTATGATGATGATAATTATTATCATTATCTGTATTATCATCATCATTATTATCATCATTATCCTCTTTACTATTTTTATCAGTATTGTTATTATCATCATTAGTAGAAGTAATGATGGTTTTATCATCATCATCATCATCTTCATTGTTATCATGATTACTGTTATCATCTATTGGTATTATTATCATTATTATCTGTATCATCACTATTATTGTTATTTTCACCATCCCTGTCATTATCGTGATCATTATTATCATTGTTATTATCATCGTTATTATCATTACTGTTATTATTGTTATCATGATTATCATTACCATCTTTATTATCATCAATATCGTTGATGTTGTTGTTATCATCATCACCATCGTCAATATTGTTATGATTATCATTATTTTCACTATTGTTATTATCATTATCATTATCACCATTGTTGTTGTTATCATTACTATCATTATCATCATTGCAGTCATTAACGTTATTGGTGTTGTTGTTTTGTTATTATAATCATTATTATCATTTCAATCATAATTGTTAATATTATCATTATCGTCATAATCTTCCTTAGAAAATTATCCTTAATATTATCATTATCATTTTAATACTCATTTTTGTTATTATCTTTATCATCCTTTCCATTATAATTAACATTATTGTTATTATTGTTTTAATAATCATTATTGTAGTATTATCATTATGATTATTATGATTATCATCATCATAATCATTATCATTATCATTATACCACCATCATCCTCATCCTCATCCTTCTAATTATCATCAATATCAATATCATTACTGTTATCATCATTATCGATTTTATCATTATCAAAATAATTCGTACTTGTATCTACATCTGTCCTTCAGAGAGAGAGAGAGAGAGGGGGGGGGATGGAGGGAAAATATTTACACAGCCACATGTATAGACACTCAAATTCACATATTATCGTTCTTACATAAGCGCGCACCAGCAAATATACACCCATTTACGTAAGCATATCCGCATGGATACACATAAACACACACACACACACACTCACACATATATGCTATACACAATTACTGACACATACAAACACACACATAAAGGCTGTATATTCATCCACGGACACACACACACACACACATACACACACACACACAAACACACACACACACACACGCACACACACAAATACGAACCGATACACAAACACAAGGTTTCCCATGTTGACAAACACGAATAATATTACGTGACGCTGTTACAAACACATACCCTCCTATAGCAACTGGACTTCCTGATATTGCAAGCACGATCCTTGAACAATTTCCTGGATAGCAGAATGCGTGCAATTGCATATTACAATTCCCTCTCCCTCTCCCTCTCCCTCTCCCTCTCCCTCTCCCTCTCCCTCTCCCTCTCCCTCTCCCTCTCCCTCTCCCTCTCCCTCTCCCTCTCCCTCTCCCTCTCCCTCTCCCTCTCCCTCTCCCTCTCCCTCTCCCTCTCCCTCTCCCTTTCCCCTCTCCCTCTCCCTCTCCCTGGGCGAGGGAGAGGGAGAGGGAGAGGGAAAGGGAGAAATTGTCACGGCCTGAGCGGTGGGTCGTCAGAATGTCAAACGTTATCTCACAGGATTCGGAACTCCCTTTCATGATGAAGCGAAGAAAGAGAGAAAGATAATGAAAGAGGGAGAGAGAAAGAAAGATAGGGAAAGAGAGAGAAAGAGAGAGAAAGAGAGAGAAAGTAGGAAGAGAGAAAGAAAGATAGAGAAAGAGAGAGAAAGTAGGAAGAAAGAGAGAAAAAGAAAGAAAGAGGGAGAGAGAAAGAAAAAGATAGAGAAAGAGAGAAAAATAAAGAAAGAGGGAGAGAGAAAAGAAAGATAGAGAAAGAGAGAGAAAGAAGGAAGAAAGAGAGAAAAAGAAAGAAAGAGGGAGAGAGAAAGATAAAGAAAAAGAGAGAAAGTTGAAAGAAAGAGGGGAAAAGGAAGAAAAAGAGAGAGAAAGAAATAAAGAAAGAGAGAAAGAAAAGGAAAATAGGAAGAGAGAGAGAGAGAAAGAAATATAGAGAAAAAGAGAGAAAGTAGGAAGAAAGAGGGAAAAAGAAAGAAAAAGAGAGAGAAAGAAAGAGAGAAAAAGAAGGAAAATCACAAGAGAAAAAAAAGAGAGAGAGAGAAAGAAAAAAAGAGAGAAAAGGGGGGAAAATAGGAAGAGAGAGAGAAAGATAGGAAGGAAAACAAGAGAAAGGGAGAAAGATAGAGAAAGAGAGAGAAATTACAACGAAACAAGAGAAAGAAAATGGAGTCAAAGGAATGTTTTGTTTTGTTTATCTTATTTCGTCTTTTTTCTTCTTCTAATTCTTCTTCTTGTACTACTTGTTCTCCCTCTTTTAATTATTTCTAATTATTGTAATTATTATCCTCTTTCATCTCCTTCTTCTTTCTTCACCTCTTTTCTCTTTATTCATTTTCTTTTTCTTCTTTTTCTGCTATTCATCATGAGCTATTAAGGAGCATACATGCACATATAGACACACTCACACAAACTCACACATATATACATATACCCCCCACACACACACACAGAAACAAACACTCCTCCCCCCCAACACACACACAATATTATACATACTAATACATACACACACAGACACATACAAACAAACACACACACACACACAAACACACACACAGAAACAATTCCCCCCCCCCCCCACACACACACACAATCTTACACATACTCATACATACACAGACACAGACACATACAAACAAACACACACATACATACACACACAAACTCACACATACATACACAACCCCCCCTCCCCGCACACACACACACAATATTATACATACTCATACATACACACACAGACACATACAAACAAACACACACATACATGCACACATAAACTCACACATACATATCCCCCCCCCCCCCACCAATATTATTATGCTTATCCTTATTACTATCTGTATTTTGATTATCATTACTTCCATGTCTTTATTATTAGGCTTCTTATCATTATAATTCATCATTATCATTTTCATTATTATCATCATTATTAATTGTCATCATTATCAATATTATCATTATCATTACTTTTATCATTGTTGTTATTGTTGTCATCATAATCGTCAACTATAACAATGATAATGATATCAATTTAATAATCATTATTATCGGAAATGAATGAAAAGGATGAGGAAGATAAGAAAGAAGAGGAGAGAGAGAAAAATAAGAGGATGAAGAAAAGGATAAGAAGCAGAAGAAGGAAGAGGAGGAAAAATAAGAGGAGAAAGAAGAAGAAGACGAGGAAGAAGAAGAGGAAGAATAAGAATAAGAAGCAGAAGAAGGAGGAGGAGGAGGAGGAGGAAAAAATAAGAGGAAGAAGAAGAAGAAGATGGAGAAGAAGAAAAAGGAGGAGGAGGAGGAGGAAAAAAGAAGAGGAGGAAGAAGAAGAAGACGAGAAAGAAGAAGAGGAAGAAGGAGAAGGAGGAGGAAGAGGAATAAAAAAAAGAAGAGGAGGAAAAAGAAGAAGATGAGGAAGAAGAGGAAGAAGAAGAAGAGGATGAGGAGGAAGAAGAAGAGGAAGAAGAAGAAGAAGAAGAAAAAGAGGAAGAAGAAGAAGGAGGAGGAGAAGGAGGAGGAGGAAGTGGAGAACCTCCTTGTCCTTTGAGAAGACGCTCCTTATCCTTCTTTTGTTTGTTTGTTTTTTTGTTCTCCCTTTGTCTCGTTTTTTTTTTTTTTTTTTTTTTTTTTTTTTATTTTTTTTCATTTCTATTTTCGTTTTTTCTTTCGATTTCTGGTTTTGTTTTGAGTTTCTGATTTTTTTTACTTTTATCTCGTTTTGTTTGCATATCGTTTCTTTTAATATTGGTAATGGTGGTCATGATGATATTGATATGCCAATGAAAAAATATGGAAAAGTATGAAAAATAATTAAGAATTATGAAAAAATGATGGAAAAAAAAAAAAAAAAAAATATGGAAAAGTATGAAAAATAATTTTAAAAAATATGAAAATTGATGATGATTATGAACGATAATAAAAAAAATATATGAAAAGGGATGATGATAATGAAGAACGATTAAAAATAATGAAAATTAGGAAAAAT
>BOPN01000490.1:205000-207500 GCA_017312705.2 Penaeus japonicus
TTCCGGTCCTTGAGGCTTGAAAACCCCTTTGAATATCCTTCACCCACACACGACTCCCCGATCCTCTGGCACTCAATGACACAAATTACGACCCTTTTTTTTTCTTGGCACCTTCCTCACCTGGTAAATAGTGATCCTGAACAAAAAACTTAAACGTCGCGTTCTTTTTCATTTTTCTTCTTCGTCTCTCTCGCTCCCGTCTTGAGATTATTTTTCTTTCTTTTTTCTTCTTCTTTTTCTTTGTTTACTGAACGATGTCTTGTGCACTTTAGGCCTTCCTCTCCTTTACGGAAATATATATGATTTCCTTTATATTCAGTCCGTTTTTTATTTCTTTACACGTGTCCCGCCTCATTAGTCAAACAGCCTTATTTGATTCAGCTTTGGAATGTAAGCTTTTTGCATTTATCTGAAAATAGATAAGAATATTATTAAGTATTAACTATTGTTAAAGATAACCTGACATTTCTTCGGAAAATCACTTACACATGCATGCAAATTAACATATACAAAACAACAATTAATGTCTTATTAGAGATGTAAACCTAAATATATACACACTCATAAGAATGTAGGCACATTAACATACACAGAACAACCTTTAATGTCATATTATATATTTATGTACATATACACACACATGCCATTGATAACATGAAACGCACATACCTTATAATCATTACTATTATCATTACCCTTGCTTATTCCTTGGTTTTTATTCTTTATTTGTTTCTTCTTCTTTTTCTTTGTTTACTGAACGATGTCTTGTGCACTTTAGGCCTTCCTCTCCTTTACGGAAATATATATGATTTCCTTCGTATTCAGTCCGTTTTTATTTCTTTACACGTGTCCCGCCTCATTAGTCAAACAGCCTTATCTGATTCAGCTTTGGAATGTAAGCTTTTTGCATTTACCTGAAAATAGAAAAGTTTATTATTAAGTATTTACTATTGTTAAAGATAACTTGACATTTCCTCGGAAAATTACTTACACATGCATGCAAATTAACATACACAAAACAACAATTAATGTCTTATTACAAATGTAAACATAAATATATACACACTCATAAGAATGTATGCACATTAACATACACAGAACAACCTTTAATGTCATATTATATATTTATGTACATATACACACACATGCCATTGATAACATGAAACGCACATACCTTATAATCATTACTTTTATCATTACACTTGCTTATAACTTGGTTCTTATTCTTTATTTGTTTTATCTCTCTCTCTCTCTCTCTCTCTCTCTCTCTCTCTCTCTCTCTCTCTCTCTCTCTCTCTCTCTCTCTCTCTCTCTCTCTCTCTCTCTCTCTCTCTCTCTCTCTCTCTCTCTCTCTCTCTCTCTCTCTCTCTCTCTCTCTCTCTCTCTCTCTCTCTCTCTCTCTCTCTCTCTCTCTCTCTCTCTCTCTCTCTCTCTCTCTCTCTCTCTCTCTCTCTCTCTCTCTCTCTCTCTCTCTCTCTCTCTCTCTCTCTCTCTCTCTCTCTCTCTCTCTCTGTCTGTCTCTGTCTCTGTCTCTGTCTCTGTCTCTGTCTCTCTCTCTCTCTCTCTCTCTCTATCTATCTATCTCTCTCTCTCTCTCTCTCAATCCTCCTCTCTCTCTCTCTCTCTGACACACACACACACACACATTATTACTTTCATAATTGTCGTTAGGAATTTCCCATTATTAAAATACCCAACAAGAATATATTAAAACAATACCTTTTCCTATCATCACAAAATATCTGGTGAATGAAAATTCCAAGACAGAAGTTTCGAGTTAATATCGGTCCGCATGTGTCAGTTTGTCAGCGTTCTAGACCAATGAAAACTCTCCTTTCTTATCATCTAGCTCGGAAACGTGATGTGATTGGTTGTCGTGAGATCGCCTCGGATTTTTAGGATTATTGTTCTTAGAAAAAGGAGATGGCGCAAAGCAAAGTTAGAATAAGTTGAATTGAATAATTATACGTTGAAGACGATTATAATTGATCGAAAGGAAAAAAAGGGGTAAGAAAGAGTTATCTTTTATTTTTTATTTTTTTTGGGGGGGGGGGAGGGAGGGAGGGCATTTTAGGAAATTCAAATTCTCTTCAAGCAGAAGACATTCCGAGAATTTAATTTGCAAATGTTAATTCCATTTTGAGAATGTCTTTCCCCTTTCATCTGATGCCTTTTAAAATTCCATGATGTATTTTAATGTGTAAAATCTCTTTTAGAAGGAGAGAGAGAGCCGGGGGGGGGGGGGGGAGGCAGAGGGGTAAGAGAAAAGAATGACACTGAGAGAGAGAGTGAGTGAGTGAGTAAGTGAGTGAGTGAGTAAGTCAGCGAGTGAGTAAGAGAGTGAGTAAGAGTGTGAGCGAGTAAGAGTGTGAGTGAGTGAGTAAGTGAGTGAGTGAGTAAGAGAGTGAGTGAGTGAGTGAGTGAGTGAGTGAGTGAGTAAGTCAGTGAGTGGGTAAGAGAGTGAGTAAGAGTGTGAGCGAGTAAGAGTGTGAGTGAGTGA
>BOPN01000490.1:232500-242500 GCA_017312705.2 Penaeus japonicus
TAGCCGCAGAAAACATGAAATAGCAAACGGGTGCCTTTCTATGAGCAATGGGTGTATCTTAATGTTGAGGTTAGCCTATAGACCGGGATATACTTTCACAGGACAGCTCCTCCAACTGAGGAAAAAAACTGACATGAGCTCGAGTCTCTTGACATAAAGCAGTGAGAAATGAGTCGAGAGATCTCAGTCTCTTTTCCTGCATCAGGTTTTACCCTTTTTTTATATATATATATTTGAGAAACGAGACTCTCTTCCCTCGAGTGCAACACTGAATGCAAAAATAAGGAAGGGATTTGCTTCCTAATGTGCATCTAATAAACATCAAAGACATCTTGTCAATGACCAGCTGCTCTCTTGTAAAACATCTTAATAAAGCGATTATGTTCATCTACATTTGCAATTGCATGTGCATTTGTGTGTGCAAACATAAAATGAATGTACATACTTTTCTCATGTCCCTATAGTTTTCTTCAAGATCAAACACACCACAATTGACAAGGAAGCATTAAAAAGCACCATTTTATTCATTTTCTATCCAAGATTACATAAACTAGTGGAAGATTAATTCAGCCATATTTTCTTCATTAAGCTCCATCATGTTATGGCAACGCTACAGAATCAACAACGTTCTTCTTTAAGGACTAACAAATGAAATATACTAAACCAGACTATGCAAACAAAACAACCTCTCTATTTACAATTCCAAAGGCTTCTTCACTCTAGCAAAATCATACTTAACAAGATAATACCTATACCTGACATACATTATTCAGCAAAATATCAGTGAGCAATAGAGTACACAACACATTTCAGATACAATGTTTCATTTCGACCTGAGACCAAATCTCTTTCTTTCGGATAATTCTAATGCGTCAGAATGTATCCCTTTTTTTTACATTCTAACGTTGCTTTCCATTTTCAAAGAAATCTCCCATTTTTCATTTTTCATTTTCCTCATAATTTGTATTTTCTTTTTCTTTCTTTCTTTCATTTTCTTAATACATTGACTGATAATCATCCTACCCCATTCCGAGTACAATAACTATTCACAAGTAAACTATTAAGCAAAAAAAGTGCTCTTAGCCACAATAACTATGGAAAGGATATTGTATATATAAATCTTATGGCTTTCCTCTTCTTGAGAGAAATTTGATATGTGAGTCATTAACATCCATGTTAAAATGAAGAAAGGAAATAATAATGCCATGTAAGAGATGAAACAAGACAATTTCTAAAACTTATGAAAGGTATCACTCAATAACAGGAATTTTATCTTCACTAATAGTCTTCCTTGTGCATAGTCACTGAAATATCCCTTCCATAGCACACCCTTTCTAAGTTCACCTTCCTTGGTCTCTAAGGCAAGACAAGCAACAAAGGTTTATTCTCGGAATCCGTGCTAGGAATTAAGGTTGACAATATCACATAAGTTATATATATATATATCAGCTTAAAATGTTTGCTCTTTCTCTCTTTTTTTTCTTTTTCTCTTTGACTGGTGAGGTTGTAACCTATTCTATGTACACTTTAAATAATTTCCTATTTTCCTCTTGCACATAATCTTGGTTGACACAATTTATAACATGGGGGTTTGAATATATAACTTTTAAACATTCTATAGCATTTTGATCACAAATTATAAGCTAAATATAGAAAAAATATCTTTTTGACAAAATTACATTAGGTACCAGAACATGTTGCATAACATATAATCTTATCTTCTTGCATTCGCTCGAATTGCATATGTTGTATAAATCAATAATAAAATTATTCTAATCCAACCTCTAGCATTTTAATGAATGTTCAAATACTCAGTTGGAAGTATTCATGAAAAATATAAAATTTCACCTCAAGGAATATCCAACTTTTTTACATATACTGTTTGGCATTGCACAAGAATGGCAAACATCAAACTGACATTCCAATAACAACTTGCTGTTTTTTCTCCTCTCATTTGCCAGCCTGAGTATCTGATAGATACACAAGTTGTTAATAATGTACTGTATTATCAAAATATTTTGTTGATTTTTTATTGTTTTTTTTACAAATGTTCACCAATACTTTATTTAATCTAATTTTCACAAAAATAATTATATGACAACAAGAGAAAAAAAAAAATTAAAGGTACAATATACTAAAGTATACCAACATAATTTTTGGCGAAAATTCAAGAGCAATCCGCCACTACTCCTTACACAAACTCCAAAAAATCAAATAACACCATAAAATGTATCACTAGGACTAGCATAGATACTATCCCTAAATCCTATTGAATTCCTAAATCTGTTCTGCCACCTGGTTTCTCATGACCTAAAACTGTTTCAGTGAAAGAAGAAACAGATTTCTAGTTAAAAAAAAAAAAAAAAATAGTAATCATCATCCCTACATATGTATATATTTACATTGACAATAAATCAGTGAAAAGTTGACATGATGGATTGCATCTAATGTCATCTTAAGATGTATAACTTCTAGCCAAAATGACAAGCAATCTATTCAGTGTAAGGGAACTGTTGGATAAGTCAAATAATAAGGAATCTTTTTCACATTTTTTCTCTTCTGATGCCAAAGATAATCTTGTAAAGTATATGTAATGACATTAAGTAGTATGAATCAATAATTAATCAACCCTGATTTTGATCAATACCATTTAAAATACTCCTTTAACTTTGCAACAATTAACACCTTTAATTTTTCTTTTCTTTTTTGCAAAAGTGCAAGTTACCAATGACAATAGCACATCCCTGTTCCCGAAGGATTAAAACACTTATTCCTCTACAGAGAACAACACACAAAAAAAACATTTTACCTTAATGACCTTAGCCTCTATCTCATGTTAGTCTTGGCTGTTCTTGGATTCACATAATTTTTCATACACAAGGGATTTCAGATTAATGTGGTTTTGCAGTTCTCTTTTCATTTATGATTAATATTTTATTTCAAGACCTTCCTGGTATACATTTTTTCTAAACAGTACGCTTCTTCAATATATACATTTCACAGTCTGTCTGTTGTCTATCCATTATCATATATATATATACACATTTTGCACAGTAAATGGATCCATCTATATCTGTAGTTTCACCAGAGAAAACCTAGTACTACTGTACTGATGCACAGCTACCCATGCTCGCTACGAGGAAAAATCTTCTAAGTCGAGGAATAAGGCGGTACCCTAAGATTAGAAAGGGCCGTGCGACACCCGATGCTCGCCTGGCAGCTCCTGCATCACCGCGTCCACGATGTTGTCCACCTCTGCCATGGCCCCCAAGCCAACATCCCCACATGCCAGCCGTTTGCTTATCACGCACACCTCTATGTAGCCCAATTCCTGTTGTGAGGGGAGAGATGAATAAAAGTTCTTATAAAATAAAAGTTCTTATACTACTAAAATCCTGACATATTTATACATAGGATTGTACATTCATTACTAATGTCTTGTTTCTCTGTCTTTATCATGCATGTATGTGTCTATCTTTTTCTAAATATGTATTAGTGGCTATGTTTGTGTTTCTCTTTAATAATCTATCTCTTTCAGTTACAAATTTGTATACTTATGTCTCTACGTCTATGTCTTTCTTTGTGTCCGTCTGTCTGTATGTATCTCTATCTTTGCTTTTGTTTTCGTCTTTGACTCTTTCAGTAGCATTGTCCTTTTCATATTAGATTAAATAGGCAGTACACTCTGATGGGCCTTACCTTGAGAATAGCCGTATGCTTCATAGTAAGAGGGTGAGAGTACATGTGTGTGTTCATAGCTGGACAGAACACGAGAGGTCTCGAGACATCCCAAGCTCGAACAATGCAGGTCAGCAGGTTGTCACAGAGCCCCTGTGCCATTTTGGCCATGGTGTTGGCATCCAGGGGGGCAATCACAAGGACCTGCGCCCACTCCCGCAGCTGGATGTGGAGCACCGAGTCTCCACGCCCTTGCCATGCAGACCACTCATCCTCATCCAGTACGAAATTCAGGTCTGGGTACAATGACTTAAAGGCACTTTTATCGAGGTCCGTTGGTCTGAGAACCTTAGCAGGAGTTCTTGAGCCGCAGTGGCTGCAAATTTCATTGATGGTAGCGTTCACTTCCGTACTGTCGTTACTCTTCTCCCCGTTCCCCATGCTCTTGGCCACGGGCTTGAACGCACTTGCCCCCCCTGCCCTGAGTGGCCGCTGAGTGGCTACGGGGTCCACCTTGGACTGGCACCGCAGGAAGTGGCAGGCGCGTTCCGTGGGCACGATTATGACACTAGCCCCACGCTCCTTGAGTCGCCGTGCCAGCTCGGGCACCTTGATGGTGGCCACGCTGCCTGTGCACCCCAGGATGATGCGCGGCCCCCCTCGTGGTGCTGGTAGCCAGGACATCTTGGGCACAGCGCTAGAAATAATAAGCAGAACAGGCATTATGTACAACAAGACAAAAAAATATGTAGAGCATAAGTTAAAAATAAAACACCTCAAAAGTTAAACTAGAAATCACTGATATAGATAGACAGCAACATGTACAGCCATTTGATTTGCAAATGTTCTGGAACAACTTACAGATTTATATATATATATATATATATACTTATATATATATATATATATATATATATATATATATATATATATATATATATTTATATTTATATATATATATATATATATATATATATATATATATATATATATATATATATATATATATATATATATATATATATATATATTTAAATATATATATATATATATATATATAATATATATATATATATATATATATATATATATATATATATAAATATATATATATATATATATATATATATATATATATATATATATATATATATATATATATATGTATATATATATATATATATATATATATGTATGTATTTATATATATATATATATATATATATATATATATATATATATATATATATATATATATATATATATATATATATGTATATGTGTGTGTGTGTGTGTGTGTGTGTGTGTGTGTGTGTGTGTGTGTGTGTGTGTGTGTGTGTGTGTGTGTGTGTGTGTGTGTGTGTGTGTAAATATATATATATATATATATATATATATATATATATATATATATATATATATATATATATATATACATATATATAGACATTATACCCTTGCATTTCACCAAACAGAACTAACTTGATTCTCGAGGCTTTTCACCAAACAGAACTAACTTGATTCTCGAGGCTAGTTTAACTTCCTTCACGATGACTCTACTTTGCTGCTGTCCAGGTCAGAATATCCGAGTTTGCTCCACTCTTCCTTGGCCATTAGACCCTTCTCCATTCGGCAAGACAGGTAGTCACGCGAGGCCTCTCTGCACTTCTCATTTTTGTTCTCGTTCTCCCGTAAACATAGCATATACCTGCAAGAGAGTTGTCGACTGTGCATTTGGTATGGGACATTTGGTTGGGTTGGTATTGGAATTAATACTCTTGTTTTTTCTTACAAATCTTGCTTGGATAAGGGATTAAAGATATAAATATGTTCCTTTGGTATGATGATAATTAACCCACTCATGACGGGGGCATTCCAGCCTTGCATGTCACAATGCTGGGGTTTTCGAACGCTTAGGCCTAAATCAATTATATGATTGGCACCATAGGGTCCTTGAGTGAGCGGTACCATAGTGTACCACCCGTCCAGAGAGGGTTAATATTGGCTATTTCCTGAGATTTAAAAGATGTGTATCGACCTGCGATTGGCTGATTCCCACTGCAGGAATCAGCCAATCAGGGATCACAACAACTGCATTAATAAAACAAATAATAACTTTATATACAAAAGATTTAATCATGCAGATCAAGTCATGGTATAGTTATTTATATAGTAACACATATTTAACCCTTAGAGGATGTACTGATAAAAGAATTGATGCACAAATGAACAAAACTATCACTTCTATCTATTTCATTTCCAGAAAACAATTTTTTGTGTTATATAAGAGAAAATATTCATGCATGGAAATTTTGATAGATTACTCTGGACTCTACAGTAAATGCTGTATGTCGCAGTCACCCCTGACTACAGCAAATGATGCCTATCACAGTTATTGGGTTAAATAAGGTCAACATAAGGTCATAAGAACTTGACCAAAACAAAGAAACGACAGCTTTCACTCTCATTAGTTATATACTATTTTTCACGAAATTCTTTAAATGTTTAATAAAGAGATCAAAAGGATATATCACACTCCAATAATAAAATTCTAGATCCATTTGAACAATAACAAAAACTATGAATTACCACAGGATGTGCAAATTTAGATTTTTTTTTTTTTTTGTATTTAGTCAGTTTTAATTAAAAAAAAAAAAAAAAAAAAAAAAAAAAAAATTCTTCATCAATTCAGTATTTAACATTCTAACTTTAACTTAGGCTATAACATTTGTTCATAATAATAGCTATTACTTTAAACTAAAACCATTAAAACGCCAAAGCACACAATTTTTATCAAGAACCAAGCAGACGTAAGCGTTACCAAAATTATTATAAATCGAAAAGTTGATTTTGTCCAAGAGCAGATTAAGCAGCAAAGACACAAACAACCCATGGAATTTATGGAATTTCTATGAGATATACTAAAGATTTTTAAAATTACAATCTTTTCTAAATGTCACATTCTGAGATCATTTGAAATAATCAGTGGCAATTGGTATTACGAAAATATATCTCAGTCATATAACACCACATATTAGTAAACCACATGATATAAAACCATAGCTACATTAGAATTCTTGATTATATTTCAGTATTCTGAAACCTATTTACATTAGAACTAGTAAATATTTGGAGATAATTTTTTTTTAAATAATAATTAATTAATCAATTAATTGGAAAAAAAAATATGTGCATATATCCATATATATATATATATATATATATATATATATATATATATATATATATATATATATATATATATATATATATATATATATATATATATATATACATGGATAGATAGATATATAAATTTCCTCACAAACATTTTTCTTGATTAAAATATCAATGATAAAAAATACATAATAAAGACTGAATTTAGATATATAAAAAAAAAAAATCAAATTCCATCAAAAACTCAATAATTTTGCAATATGATTAATAACCATTAGCAAGTTTCTATGAATACCTATTGTATCACATATCAGGAAATATAAATCCTTAATTCTAAAATTTATACTGAATGCTGTGTGAAATAACATATCTTCTTTAATCCATAAGATTCTTTATTTCATTAATTCAATTACAGTATCACAGATTACTCAGAAAACCCCTCGAACCTTATCATCATCATTCTAATCCATAATTTTCTAGTACTATTTCTTCATTCAGTAAAGAATTCAAAACTCATATCCTTTTCCTACATATTGAATTTATTTAATCACTTATAGTGCCATCCTACTGCACGATTCAGTTCTGGGATTTGATTACCAAATATGGTCTATTCAATAGCGTGATTCACAATAATCAACAGATGCATATATGAGAACATGTAGTCAACCAGCCTGAACTCGAACGTGTGCCACACATGTTTAGAGTGGCAGGCTCTCTCATGCACTTGATAGGGTGGGGAGAGGATAACTTGGATGGTGCTCTGGTAAAGGTGGGGAGAGGGGAGGGGGGGGAGGTCATTATGCCTGATATATGGTCGGGTAAAGGCACATTGTGGGGTAAAATACTCATTCTGCCCCAAAACACAGCCTCTAAAACAGTATCAGCTGGTATTTATACTCGTATTTTATGGTTGTTCATCTTTTGTAAAAAAAAAAAAAAAAGTTATATTCTTTTTAACTCCAAGTTCCAAAATTTATCCCGATTGTGGGAAGGCTGCCCATCACACTGTTCTCTTTCAATTCTCGACACATTAATTCCAGGTTATCTTCCATCTATCGAGGAACTTCCAGGATATCCAATTTTCCTTGAATCAATCCCTCTGGAGTGTGATATCTTTATGCACATTTTTTCTCCTTTTTTAATAATAACCACGTCCATACTAACTCCTGAGACACTCCTTTCAGTGCTCTGAAATCCATAAGCAATAGATTCCTTTTTTGGTTTAATTTCACGCAGTTACATACTTAGCTTTACTCTTACTTCAAGTGATTTGATTTAATGGCTAAGGGGATTGAACACGAAGCAAAACACAAAATATCCATATAAAAACTATTGTTTCACTTCATACCTGAAAATATCATCTGAAAATTACCAATTAGGAATAATTCATATTGCAACCAGGCAGAGGAAATGTATGAAAGGGATAAAAGTGGTATGAATGAGACTGAATATTTTCACAACACAAGAGATGTAGTTCTGAAGACGGGATAACCCGAAACGCGTAAATTACATCTCTTGTGTTGTGAAAATATTCAGTCTCATTTATACCACTTTTATCCATTTGTCACAATGAACTCAGTTAAATGTATGAAAGCGTCTTTTTCAGTAGGGGATATACAATACTTAAAAGTTATCATATACTCATAATTAATATTCATGCTATCGTAAACATTTACATACCAAATCTAATAGTTTATAATCCTGGGGTCTCATCCTCATTCTTTCTCTCATAGCACACACTACCAGTGGCATAATTACCATCCTTAATTGAGAACAAAATACTTACAAGAAAAGGAACTGCCTTAGTTCTAAATACATGTGACCTGCATCTAGAAATATTCTGAATTTCTCTTTCTTATTTTCTACTTTTTTTAAGAGGGGGAAATTCCTTAAATATTCTGAATTTCTCTTTCTTATTTTCTAACTTTTTTTAGGGGGGGGTGAGGGAATTCCTTAAATATTTCCTTAAAATCATAGACTAAAGCTTACTTTGGCATTCACTTTTTTTCTTCATCTTTTCTTCTTTAGGTATCATCATCCTTTTTCTGGAAGAAACCAGTTCTCATATTTTTTTTTATGTAACCTTTAGACTATTTTCTTGTTTCTTGTTGTTTCAATAATTGCTCCTCAATTTCTCTTCTCTACTAAGAGAAAGTACCCAGAGAAGATATATCTTATTGGCGTTGAGTCAGATAATCATGCAAGTCACATATAAACTCATAATATATGTTTAAAGGATGTGCAGATGTTCTTCGGAGTGACAGGTCTATAAGGTCATTTGTAATACGGTAGTAAACAACATTACATTGACATGCATGTACATTTGTACACACTCATGTACATGTTCACAGAACCATTATCACAATGTCATATGTACATGAATACATACACACATACATAAAAATACATGCACAAGTGCACAAACACACACACATGCATACACCCACACCAACCAACACATACAGAAACAAACTCACAAACACACAGAGAAACACACACACAGAAACACACAGACAAACACACACACACACACACACACACACACACACACACACACACACACACACACACACACACACACACACACACACACACACACACACACACACACAAACACACACACACAAACACACACACACGTGCATACGTGTATATATACATATCTCTATAGATATCTACATATACACTTACACAAGTAAAGGGTGTAAGAATTATCCATTATTATATGGAAGTTATCAATAATTGTGTAAGAGTTTTTAGATCAACTTTCTACCAGAGTAATTGGTTAGCAAAACTACCTACAAAAAGGTTTATTAAGGCATACGAAAATAAAGTTTATGCTTCTCTCTCTACCCATTTATGACAACAAAACCAACAACAGTAATGCAAAATACAAAAACTTTTTAGTGAACAACAAAACATTTTTTTTTAATAACTTCAGAGATTATGAAAGTAAACAAGAAAACCAACTTCTGTGATTATGAAAGTGAAAAAAAAGAAAAAAGAAAAGAAAAGTGAGATAAAACAATAAGAAATCCTTACACAAAAAAAAAAATATATATATATTTCTTTATATCTAAAAAAAATATATAAATTTAACCACACTGCTAAACAACTGATACCAAATAGAAAAATATTCAAATAC
>BOPN01000490.1:255000-267500 GCA_017312705.2 Penaeus japonicus
GATGAGTATGTTATACTGGTAGCATATTTACATTTAGTTTTGAGGGAAGGTACAGATTTTAAGATATTATCAGTGCTGACTTTGTGATCATAGCATAAAAGGTCATATTTTTAAAATCAGCTTTATATTTAATCCACCACCATATTCTGTTCTTAGTGTCTCTGTTGATTGTGTGTATTATATTAAAGTAGCTACTACATGCAGGTAATCCAAAGCTTTGAGGGAATTTTTTTCAAATCTTATGTAAATTAGAGATTCAGGGACACGGGTTTAACGCTTACATTACATAAGTATTCTTATTAATGTGAAATCTTCAGCAGTAACAGTGAGAGAGAGAGAGTGAGAGAGTGAGTGAGTGAGTGAGTGAGTGAGTGAGTGAGTGAGTGAGTGAGTGAGTGAGAGAGAGAGAGAGAGAGAGAGAGAGAGAGAGAGAGAGAGAGAGAGAGAGAGAGAGAGAGAGAGAGAGAGAGAGAGAGAGAGAGAGAGAGAGAGAGAGAAAGAGAGAAAGAGAAACATAAATGGACCCTATCAGTGTCTTAGGTCCTCTTTCATTCCAGGAAGAGAAATGGAACTCTAGTGTTTCCGTAGGTTTAGTCCACTCTCACAGCACAGGAAATAGTAGCTTCATGTTAGATTCTTTTTTTGTTTTGTTTCAAGCCCCAGAGAAGAAGGCTTCTCCCACGGATAAAGAAGAGCTCGGTAAATCCATCACTCTAGGTGCTGTGACGTTTTCTGTATTTTGTGTTGATAGCACTGGTTTCGCGTATCGACCTTACAAGGGGCAGAGTGTCTTGTGCCGATCTGACACTTCACTTGCCTTGTTCATGTACAGTACTGGCAGCATTTTTTTATATGGTTGTGTTTTTGGTCTGTTTTCTTCTTGTTTTGTTTTTTGTTTTGTTTTTCCTTGATTATTTTTGCCTGGGTTTACGGCTTTGGATGTTTTCATTAGGAAATTCATCACTCAGTCCTGTAAACTCTTTCTGTTTGTATGTTTGTTTCATTTAAGTCTGTTTGTGAATGAGTAAGTTTATAATTGAATGATTGATTATAAACAAGTGCATGTTTGCTTGTGCTGCCTATGTTTTGGGACGTACGTTAGCGTGTATGTGTGAATGTAAGTTTTTGTGCTTGTACATACTCCATGTGTATGTGCTTGTGTGTGTTTACTCGTTTTCCTCCGTTTGTTTTTTCAATAAAAAAAACGTTGCTGCTCTTGGCTGTGAATCAGCTGTCATTGGAAGTGGAGGCCGAACACCCTGCCCCGGTCAGATACGCAGACTGTATTAAGATACCGTAGATCTAATCTTGTGATTTGGTTTAACATTTTGTGTATGCTTAACAAATATTTTACTTAGCAACAGTTTAGTGTGATTTTTCTAGTACTTTTTTTCCTTTCTCTTATTCAATTTCCCCTATTTTCTTCTTTCTCTTATGATGTAACTCTTCCTTCCAGTCTATTTATCTGTTGTGTGTGATTTTCTTTCAGATAAGCATGGCCATATAACTGATTAAATTCATGTGTTTCCTCTTTTTCTTTTTCTTTTTCTTTCCTCCTCTTCTCCCTCTCTTCATCGTCCTCTCCCTTGTTTTTCTTCTCTTCCCTCTTCTACTCTTTTTTTGTCCTCTGCATCTCCCTCTCTTTTCTTTTCATTCTCTCTCTTCCTCTTTTTCATTGTCTCCTCAGTCTTCTCAGTTTTCTTTTCTTTGCATTTTTCGTCTTCTTTTTTTTTAATTGCCTTCTTTCCATTTCTGCTCTCTCTTCTTCTTCTCTTTCATTACTCTCTCCTTCTTCTCCCACTTCCTTTATGTCTCATTGGTTTTACCTCTATGTAGTTTGATTTTTATATATGATAGACATATAAATATATAATAAAGTTCTCATTTTTACTTTTTTTTTTTCCACATACATCCCATTCTTGCCTTTCTCAGAAATCAAGTTGTCCTTTTTTTTTCTTTTTTTTCTGAGTAATTTGAAAGATTTCTATGAAAGAGATATGTATTGCCCCTGAAAAGACCATCTATAGAATCAACGACAGGTAAATCTGTCCTAGCTTCCATGCGGAAGTTAGGGCCAGTATTTGTTTTTCATGTTATTTCCCTTTTTTTTCGGACATAACCTGTAACAAGAGGGCATTTTCACAGAGAAGGGTGTGTCACTTCAACATTGTGCTTTTTGATTGTTTTTGTTAATATAAACAAGACTTTTAAAGGTTATTTTGATGTGTGTTTGTGTGCATTGATATAACTCTTTCTGTGAAATTACTTGTGCATTCTGACCATAATTACCCAGGCCTTGGTTCATGATCCCTATTCACTGTCCATGCTGAGGTAGCTTTTAAAGGAACACTATGGAATGGGATGAATTAGGTCGACTAGAACCCCAGCTGGTGTTCCCCAGTTGTCAATAATCTGCGCATTATGACAGGTGCACAGCACAATTTATGAATTTGATTGTAAAGGAACAGAATTCCCCAATACTTCGACAGTTGCCGGTTTGTGTTTTTGTGTGACTTACAGGTTTAGAAGTGACTAAAACTTGCATCATTAGATTCTTATGGTAGATGAGATGTTAACTTGTTCAAATGTGCAGAAAAATAAATGAAAACTACTTTATAATGCTTCAAGAGATGTAAAACCGTTGTATCAGAAAAATAAGCGCAAATTGACACTTCCTTCCTAGCCAAGACATATTTGATTATTGAAAAGTATCTAGAAGGTTACTGTCTTCCAAATATATTATCTATACTACCCAAAAGCATGGACAGAAACAGTTTTGTTTAGTTTTTTGTTGTTTTATTAAATGATCATCCTCTGCTATACTATTTTACATAATACATTTTCATCCCTTTTTTCAGTATTTGCCGCATGTTCATAATTTACAGTATATATCGTATCTATAATATACATTTTCTCATCACAGAGGAAGTGAAGGAAGTTACAGAGCCAAAGCAACTGGTGTTCAAGGACAAGAAGGAGGCGCTCGAGGCATTTAAAGAGTTCCTGCGGGACAAGGTGTGTTGTCTTTTTTTTTTTTTTCATTATTATTATTATTATTATTATTATTATTATTAATTTCTTTTTACCCTTCTCCTCCTCCTCCTCCTCCTCCTCCTCCTCCTCTACTCGTCCTCTTCCTCCTCTTGTCCCTTCTCCACTTACTCTTCCTCTTACTTCCTCGTCTCCTCTTGTCTCTCCTCCACCCCCATCTTTCTTTTTTACATTTGTGATTAAAGGTATATATGAAGGAACTTCTATAGAGAACAGAGATATATGGAGGTGATTTACATAGAGACCTTCACAAATTCTGCTTTTCGTTTTACATTTTTCACTTTCTAAAGAGTTGACTAAATAGCTATTCTTATGGGTGTAAATATTATGAAAAGGTAACATGAGCAGGGATTTTTTTTCTTTTTCTTTTTTTCTCTTTTTTTTTTTTAGAGAAGTTTAAAATTCCCTTTAGATTCATGTTCCCTTTTTTCTCTGATTATTACAGGGGGTTCCCAGCGATGCCACGTGGGACAAAGCCGTCAGGATGATCCAGAATGACGCCCGATATGAAGCTTTCAATAAGCTTAACGAAAAGAAGCAGGCCTTCAATGCGTACAAGGTTCAGCGAGCAAAGGAAGAAAAGGTTGGATTTGTGATTTGTCTTTAATGATGGAAGTTTGGTTCCATGTTCTAAAGATTGGAAAGGTCTTTGTATCGATGTTTGTAATGAAATATATATACTAGTAATTATGAAATATATATACTAGTAATTTTATTGGACAATGAAATCAATAATGAAATCAATATGTTTACCTTTGAGAATTTTTCCAGCTTGGGGGGAAAACATTCTGACCATCATGTATGTAAGCTTTTTTTCAAACATCTCTCCCTCACACATTTTTCCCTGTGCAGCAATTATAACCCAGAAAATCCATACATTTCCGATTATTAATCCTTTTTCGGATCCCTGCAGGAAGAGCAACGGCTGCGAGCTAAAAAGGCCAAAGAAGACCTTGAGCATTTCCTACTGAATTCCGAACGTATGAATTCCACCGTAAAATATTACCGATGCCACGAAATGTTCCAACACTTGGAGGTCAGTGAACTTGGGTTCTAGGGTATTTTGACAGGAAGGAGGCAGGCATTATTTGATAGGGTGGTTAGTGTAGAGTTTGTGAAATTAAGAATAGGAAATAATTTTTTCTTTTCTTCTGTTTGAAAAAAGTGTGTGTGTGTGTGTGTGTGTGATATTATATTATATTGTATTATATTATATTATATATTTATACACATATATATATATATTTACATACATAAACATGTTACTGACTTTGTTAAAGTTTCATTTTTTTAAAGAGAGAAGGTGGAAAATGCACAGATACAGGAATGCAAATATATATTAATGTACAGACACAAAAACACACCCACTTTTCCCAACAAAAAATTCAAAACAAAAGGTTAACGTTCCTCCCCCCACCAACCCCTCCAGCTGTGGAAGGTCGTGCCAGAGAGCGAGCGCCGCGAAGTGTACGAGGACGTGGTGTTCAACCTAGCCAAGAGGGAGAAGGAGGAGAACAAAGCCATGAGGAAAAGGAACATGAAGGTGAGCTGATGTCATCTTCATCGAGGTCTTCCGTATCTTCCACTATCTCCTTTTTTCTTGTGTTCTTTCTTTTTCTGTCCTCATCCATTTCTTTGTTGTTGTTTTCTTCTTGTTTCGTATTCTTTGTCTTCTTCTTTGTTACTCCTTTTGTTCTTGCATTTATTTTTCTGTGCCTTCTTTTTGATAATTTTCCAAGATATTTTTCTTCCTTCTCTAACCTTTTCTCTCTCTCTCTCTCTCTCTCTCTCTCTCTCTCTCTCTCTCTCTCTCTCTCTCTCTCTCTCTCTCTCTCTCTCTCTCTCTTCTTCTCCTTAGGAATTGCTCAAAAGTCTTTTTTGTTTTTATCAACAATTATAGTCTGCACTTTCTGTCTCTTTATTCCCATGTCACAGTATTACTTATATAACATCCCTGCAAAAAGAAACTCTAAAGTTATTTTTGTTATTATCAGCATTGTGCTTCTTAGTGAATATCATTGTTATCGTTATCATATTCAGTATGTGCTCCACTTCCTTGCACTTTCACAAATCACTCACTTCCCGCAGGTACTCAGTGAAATCCTAGACAGCATGACAAACATCACCTTCAAGACAACGTGGTCTGAGGCACAGCAGATGCTCATCGACAACCCCACTTTTGCTGAGGACACAGATCTCCTGAGTGAGTGTTTGTGTGTTTGTGTGTATGTCTGTGTTAATCTGTATGTGTGTGTGTGTGTATGTATAGTGGTCTGTGGTTTAGGGTGCATGTAGAAGGGTTGGTGAGTGGATATGGTTTAGTTTAGCTCTGTGTGTGTGTGTGTGTGTGTGTGTGTGTGTGTGTGTGTATGTATGTATGTATGTATAGTGGTCTGTGGTTTAGGGTGCATGTAGAAGGGTTGGTGAGTGGATATGGTTTAGTTTAGCTCTGTGTGTGCGTGTGTGTGTGTTTGGGGGGGGGGGGAGATCTTGTGAGTTTTTGGGTGTGGAAGTGTGTATTTGTTTATGTTTTTTGAATGAAAGAATGTCTTTAATGTATAATGGGTTGAATATATGTGTATGTGAGAGAGAGAGAGAGAGAGAGAGAGAGAATAATAGACATCTATACAATTTTTTCTCCCAAAGGCATGGACAAGGAGGATGCCTTGATTGTGTTTGCTGAGCACATCAAACAGCTGGAGGAGGAGGAGGAAGAGGAGCGCGAGAGGGAGAAGAGGAGAATCAAGAGGCAGCAGCGCAAGTGCCGAGACAACTTCACAGCCCTCCTAGATGAGCTACACGAGCAGGGCAAGCTCACGTCCATGTCCCTCTGGGTGGAGCTTTACCCTATCATTTCTGCCGACATCAGGTGAGCTGTGATTCTGTCTGTGGGATGTTGCTGAGATGACTTGCATTATACTCAATTTATGTAGATTTATTTTTCTTTATGTATATATGTATATCACACTTTTAATATTCCACAAACACACCTGATGCATATATGCTTTGTACTTTTGTATGGGTGTGCGAAGTGTTATTATTCTAGATATTTTTTTCTTCTGAGTCCTTGCTTCATGAAGTAAATAACTTTCACTGATCTGCAGTTCTTGCTTTATAAAGTAACCTGCTGTTATTTATCTGAGTGTAAACCTGTAGCTGACTGAAGAGGAAAGGATAGGGCAAATAACTGTGAAAAGGTGCAGTTTATTTTTAAGATTTTGGACCAAGAGAATGCAGAAAGAAAGTGGAAATTTTTCTTTCCATACTTACCTTTAGCATTATGGAACATTAGTTTAGTAGTTAAAAGATAATACTGTTTACATTACCTCTGTCATATAGTTTGTGTTCATTCCTGGCCTCCCTCTCTCTCAACCCAGATTCACAGCCATGCTAGGTCAGCCCGGGTCAACACCTCTTGACCTGTTCAAGTTCTACGTAGCAGATCTCAAGTCTCGCTTCCATGATGAGAAGAAGATCATTAAGGAAATTCTGAAGGAAAAAACATTTGAAGTTCAGGTAAATTTTGTTGAAGTTTAGAGAAGTTTTTGACATATGAAATCTTTGGACAAAAATAAGAGGTGGACATATACAAATTTAATAGTTCTATAGTTACATTCAAATACAGAGTTAAACTTATAGAATGACAATTTCAAATGATTTCTGGCAAAATGTTGGAACAAATAGTATACTGATAAACCAAAATAAATAATTCTATATTTATTTCATGTTATTTTAGGTAAAGACAAGCTTCAAGGAATTTGCTACTGTCGTGTGTGACGACCCACGCTCAGCCACTCTCGATGCTGGCAACGTGAAACTCACCTACAATGCTCTTATTGAGAAGGTAAGTTTAATTCCTCTTACTTTAAATGTTAGTATGCTGCTCTCATCTTCTTTGTTGGGATAAGTTAAGGAAGATGAGCATTTAATGATAAAAAAGATATGTATCATTTAGGGACTGTTCCAAAAGAAACAAGATGTAGACCATTTAAAGATTGCTTTAATGAATATAGGAAGATAGAAGTTATTTTAAGATCGTCCCGAGTGAGACACCCTTCGAATGAACATTCCCAAACCTTCCCTTTCCCCTCCTCACCCACCCCTTATCCAGGCGGAAGCCAGAGAGAAGGAACGGCTGAAGGAGGAGGCCCGGAAGATGCGCCGGCTGGAGGCGGGCTTGCGCTCGGCACTCAAGTCCATCGGGGTCGACTCAGGCTCTACGTGGGAGGACGTCCGACCGCGCGTCCAGCACCTGCCGGCCTTCACAGCGGTCACCATCGAAGCAGAACGTATCAGGATATTCAAGGTGAGGGAAGACTGAGACAACTCATGATGACGGAGCAAGATGGGGAAATGCTCAGTTCGACATTTGCAAGCGATATTTTGAGATCAGCCTAAGTTCCATTTATAGGGAACCTAGTTGTTCATATGGCAATGCAGAAATATGTATGCATATTCGAGGTTAAGTTTTTCTTTGTTCCTTATCATAAGATAAATTAGCCATTTCATTAAAAAATCGAATAGTGTGATACCGTATGCCTCTCTGTGTGTATGCTTGCATGCACAACCAACAAACACATCCACTATCTCCCTCCCACCCCAGGAATACCAGCAGCACCTGGAAGAGGCATGCGGCCACCACCACTCGCGCAACAAGAAGAAGAGCAAGAAGAAGGATCGCAAGAGGTCACGGTCGAGGTCACATTCCTACTCGGTAAGAGGAATCCTCCTGGTCTTTGTGCTATAATGGCCTTGGATATCGGCACAGCTTAAACCTGGTTTTTTCATCAGTCAGTTAATCTCGTGTTACTTTCCCGATCGCTCGCTTATTGTTCACATCCCTTGACTTTCTGAGATTAATAATAAGATGATTTTGAGGATCATATACTTCTTCTCTCTCTCTCTCTCATCACGTCTCTCTCTTTCTCTCCTTCCCCCTTGCCTCTTAGTCCGAGAGCGACGAGGGTCATCACAAGAGGCGCTCTCGCAGGTCGCGTTCCAGGTCCAAGAGCTACTCTGAGGACTCCGACGACGACCGCAGGAGGTCACGCAAGAAGAAGAGCAAGAAGAAGAAGGGAAGGAGCCGCTCGGTGAGTCCCCGTTGGGAGGAGTTTTAGGCCTATGTGACCTCACCTGTTTACTCCATTCCTTGTTTTATTGTGATTTTTGTTTTTGTTTATTTCAGTTACTCTTACTGTTGTTATTGGTATTACTATTAGTATGGCATTGGTAGTACAAATGATATTGATCAGAATTGAAAATCCGGAATGAGGTAAACAAATGAGGTCAGATAAGCCTATTAATTGCGTGCTCGGTGACTTGGCATTTGTAGAGAGCCTTCTATGGAATACTATGGACAATATATGTAAATATGGATATTTCTCCTTTCTTTCTTCCATACAAATTTTACTCTCTCTACCTAACCAATAAAGTGGTTGTTTACAAAGTCGGATAACCAACCTTTTTTTTCAGCGCTCCATAAGCAGCGAGGACTCGTACAGGTCGAAGCGGTCAGGCAAGAAGAAGAAGCACAGGTCCAGATCTAGGTCCAGGTCCAGGTCACGGGGAGGGTAAGTGTTGCAGCTTCTACTTACTTCTTCTCATCTGTGTCTTTTTCTCTTTTAACCTATCTCTTCTTTCTTTCTCTCTTTCTCTCTTTCTTTCTTTCTCTGTTTCTCTGTTTCTCTCTTTCTTTCTCTCTCTCTCTCTCTCTCTCTCTCTCTCTCTCTCTCTCTCTCTCTCTCTCTCTCTCTCTCTCTCTCTCTCTCTCTCTCTCTCTCTCTCTCTCTCTCTCTCTCTCTCTCCTTATGGATGTATACACACATAGGAGAGGTAACTATATGTGCACTATAAATTATTAGCTCTTGCTTCAATAGATCTTTAATGTATTCCACGAATCCATTTCATGTATACATATACATAGTATACATAGTGTGCACACATACATACTTAGGTATATTAGGAAACACCTGTTTATCGGATATTGTAAAATCAAAACAAATATATATCACGTGATTTTTTTAAATCAGCAACCAAAATAACATCGACCAATTTTACCAGCCAGGTCACGGTAAATATTGAAGTAGTTAACTGAACAAGAAATAGGAAAATCCTAATAGTCATTTAGTCCCAGCGAGTTTAAAAAGTCTGTATGTAGTCCACGAGCGCCAAATATACTTTACGTTTGTCGCCTATTTAATCGCTAACCCGGACGCCATATTGGCCGACCAGTCTTGTACATGGGGGAATGATTAGTTTTCATCTTTAAGGTTAATATGTAAATGGTGGGATTATAGATATTTTGCATTACTGTTAGTGCATGTATATGTTTACGGAAAGCATTAACTGATTCTTACAGAAGATCTTAATAATGCACTGGTATAGGAATATTTCTTTTCACAGTCCCCCCCTCCCTCTCTCTCCCGCCTTCCACATGCACACACATTGCTCTTTTGTTTGCGTGTATGCTATGTATACTTTGAGGATGATTTTCAGTTGCAGTAAAAGGGAAAATAAGATATAAATTAAAGTAAATGTGTGAGTGATCGTATTGTTATGTTCGGTTTGAAACAATAGTAATCCCACAGGGATGAGCTTGTGAGGTATTGAATATTACACACACACATACGCACACAAATAGATACATAAATGAATTGTGCTAATGAGGAGGAGGATGAATGAATTAATAATAAGTCAATCAAATAAGATAGAACGCACGCGTGCATACAGAGCCCACGTGCGTATTTTCGTGACAAGATATTAGCCAGCCATCAGATTAAAAAAAACAATATTTATAACATTCTAGATACTTAAAAAAGTTATAAATATAGTAATAATAAGTAAAACAATGGAATATCAGTTCGAACTGACTGACAAGTATATTTTGTTTATTCCAAGCTCATACAGGAGTACGCACGTGAGGTAAGTATCGAGCATTGAACGAGACACTTCAGCCTTCTAATGACTTGAAGAATTGTTTTGGCGTCATTTGTTGTTGGTATTGTTTTTTTTTGTTAGCGGAAACTCTAGAGCTGGAATGTCAGTGTTGTATTTGTTGTTGTTGTTGTTGTGATAGGGTCTAGAATGAATAAATGTTGTGTAAGTATTGTTTTGATTGAGAGATTAATTAAGGAATTAGATCTGTGAGCAAGGTAGAATGTCGGGCATTTTTGTCTGCTGGTAATCCATTTTTTTTAAGTTTGTGAGGGAACCAGAGCTCATGTTTATTGGTGATTGCTTAGAGAAGTGAGCTATTGTATTTATTTTTTATATTGATAGCATGCAATGTTCGCTTGCAGTGTAGAGTAACTTTAGTGTCAGTCTTTGAGTTACTTTAGTGAGTATTTTCCCCCTCGTTTTAGCTTGCTCGTGTCGAAATGCATGTCATCTTTCATTGATAGTATGTCAGATTTAGTTGTTTCGTAATTTGTTTTTGTCATTTGAATTTTGATCGTGGAAAGTTATTTTAATAGCATTTGTACTCTGTTGAAAGTTAGCTCACGTCGGCAGTAGTCCAAGAAAAGCTTTAGTTTTCTTCTAGAAAAAAAAACAGGAATCGAAGCAAACAAGATTATACATACATATATTTCGTTGTTGTTTCTGTTTGATCTTGGTTTAGTATATATTTTTTTTCTCTCATTTTTTTCCTTTGGATACTAGTCTCGTATTTTTTCCAAAAATAATTTTTCGGTTAAATAAGATGTATTGGCTATGGAAAAATATTTTCTTTCTCGATCTCTACAGATTAGTTACCTGAATTACCGGATTTATTAATTTACTGAATTTTTTTCTCTCAATTGGCTACTAAGTTGATATCCAATTTATCTAAATTCAGGAAGTGTAACAGGGTTGTTTGATTAGCAGATCAAACACGTAAAAAAAACGGACTTTGTTATGTAGTTTGTTTGGTATTAGGCCTGTTTCCCTCAGTGCTTTACTCACACAAAACACTCGCATAAACAACCAATGCCATTAATTTGTTTTGGGCTTGTCTTTCCCTTGATTGTTGTGTTTTTTAATGTTTGTATCGATTTTGGGATTAATCCGTGCTAAAAGTAAACTTTTTTATCGTTATAATCTCTTTGTTGACATCATCATCGCCTTTATAATCATGCTCCCTTGCTTTTTTCTTTTTCTTTTTTCTTTTTTCTTTTTTTTTCTCTCTCTTTCATTGGAAGGATCTTGTTATTGTTTTGATGTTTGATTAATGGATTATAAGTCGCACTTCTGTTGATGTTATTTTTGTTTTGCCTTTGCGAGTTTGATAAATGAGAGCTTCAGAATGACAAACACAGGTTATCACGAGATTTTCAAATACCAAGTCGTAGCGGGCAAATACGAACGCTATGATTTATATTTCCCGCCCCCTCCCCCCTTTTTTCCCGCCTCCGATCCCTTCGTCTCCCTTCTCCCTCGACCTCTCCCTTCTGCCCTCCGGTCCTCTCCCTTCTTCCCTCCGGTCCTCTCCCTTCTCCCCTCCGGTCCTCTCCCTTCTCCCTCGTCCTCTCCCCTTCCCCTTCTCTCCTCCCTGCTTCCTCACCCTCCTTTCGTCTCTTCTCTCCTCCCTACTCCCCCTCTCTTCTTCCTCACTCTTTCACCCTTCACCCTCCTCCTCCTCCCCCTCCCTTCCTTCTCTCACACTCCCCACTCCCCTCCTCCTACTCCTCCCCACCCCTTCCTATTCCTCCTTCTTTCCTCCTCCTTCCTCCCCTCCTCATACTCCTCCCTCCCTCCCTATCCCTCCCCTCACCCTCCAGTTATTCCCCCCTCCCACTCCCCCTCCACCCACCTTTCATCACACTTTTGAAACGCAAAATAATCCCCCTTTTTTTTCTTTTTCTTTTTTCTCTCCAAATCTCAGGTCGCGCGTCCATTCCGAGGGAGAGTCAGCCAGAAGGTCATCGGAGCGAGAGGCCGGGGAGGTGAGCCTCGAGGAAGGAGAGCTGAGCGAGGACGAGCTGGAGAAGAAGAGAGCTCAGCTGATGAAGGAGCTCGAAGATATTAATTAGATGGCCTGCGGTTCGATAGATTTTTTGTTTATTTATTTATTTGTTATTATTTTTTTTTTTTTTTTCTTTTTAGGGGGTTGGGGCAACTCTTTGCAATACGATAGATTTTTTTTTTCTTTTTCTTTTTTTTTTTTTTTCTTTTTTTATTGTTTTTCATGTGTGTTCTCTTGCAAGAATTATTTTTCTTTTATTATGGGAGGTCGCTAGTAGAAGAAGGTTCCTTGAAGGGAAATCTGCTTTCAAGAGGAGTAATTTTTCTCCGATTCATTGGAGAACAGCGAGGGTACGTTGATGAGGTGTACCTTGGTGTATTTAATTAAGAAATAAATGGAGTTAGTCTTAGCTCATGCGGGGTTTTATTGTCCATGGTCTTTTGTCTCTTTGGGGGGTGTCTTTTCCAGTGTGAAATTATGTACGTTTTTAAGAATGGGGGTTGGGGGT
>BOPN01000490.1:272500-285000 GCA_017312705.2 Penaeus japonicus
TATTTCCTGCGGGTTAGAAAATATATATTGTGGAGGTAGTTTACTTATTACAGTTTGTCTTCAATCAGATGTTACTATTTTTGTTGAAAGAAATCCCTCCAACAACTTTTACGTACAATGAATGACCAGTCGTTTGGATGTATTACATGGCTGTGTGCTCTATCACTCCTTTCTTTTCAATGAACACAACTTTGAACACTTAATCCACCGTTAAATACAAAATACTGGCTGGGGGTATGAGGAATGTACTTTGTTTATTTATGCATGTAGTAGTAACCAACATGAACTTATTCGAATTTTTGAATGAGAATCCAGGTTATATCTATCAAGCATAACCAGAGATCCCTTTTGACTCGGCACTTGTTATCCGAAACAAGTAACAACCTTCAAAAGTGTCAGAAAACGTACCCAAATGCCTGAAACAAAATCAGTTACGTCACCCGGATATAAGACGAGGTTCGCTATCACAAAATCCTTCTCTACCGCAGTCCACTAACACTACTGCATCCAACACACCGGGAAACGAATTAAAGCTTCTCATTAAAGCTCCTTATTAAAGCTCCAGTATATAAACTGTGCGTACAGGAGAGGAACCTGCGACACCAACCCCACACACACACAGAACCTCCAGACAAAGACATCGAAGATACATCGAACTGACGAGAGTTTTTTTCTCTCTCTCGTCACACTAACATGACATTTAATTAATATCCATGGCTACCCATGAGCCTCAAGACAGGAAAGACCATGCCCTGTTTAATCTTTTTTTTTTCTTTTTTTTTTTTGTATATGTCTTTATCCACGTCGGTAGATAAATTAATATTAGAATACACGGTAAAATATATATGTATTTTTTTTCTTTTTCTTTTGATAATTTTTTGCTGCTGTGTAGGTGCAGTAATGTTATTTGTGTTTGTGTATATTTTTTTTTCTTTTTTCTTTTTTTTTTTGGTTTTGTTTTTTTTGTATGTGTAATGTGTAGAGTGGGGGTTCTACGTGAACACACCAATTAGTTCACTGGGAGTTTGAGAGAATACCTACTGGCGTAACTGAGGTGGAATCTTTGGAGACAAGATAGAATGGAAATCTTTACCGAATATTCTGCACAAAAGCTGAACCAATTGAAATCTGAGCCATTACATTTTTTTTTTTTCTTTTCTTTTTTCTTATCTTTTGGTAAAGAGTCCAGTTCCAGTAGCCCCATCTCCGACATTGTCTTCCAGCCACGAAACACCTTTTTGTCTTTTGTTTAATATATACTTAAAAGAAAGTATCTACATGTTTCACAGAAGTTATTTGTGTGAGCTTTGAGCTGAATGCAAGATAACTAACTAACCAACGCGTATTCTCACCAAACAATATACAATCGCTTTTATTTTTTTCATTTTTTTTCGGGGGTTAAACTAGGTAAAATGTCCACTAGCCAAGAAACGTGTCCATTCTTTGGCTAAAACACAAATCTTAGACTAAAGCCAAACTATTTTTCTTTTGTTTTCTTTCGCGATTTCCAGTGCGTCGGTTAGATGATCAATCTCCCACTGAAGGATGTACACATTTTAAAGATTCTCGAACGATCCACATTATGGAGTCAGGTTTTATGTTAAACACAAAATAAATACTCTTCAGATTATCACCTAAACCTAAAGCTTAATATCACACTGAACTGCATCACTCAGACACTAATAATTCTACATGTTTACTAATCATAGTAACACCAAGGGGGTTGCCAGAGTCTCTTCGGGCAAGGAATTAATTACTTGTACAGACACATTATGCCTCGATTTTTTTTTCTAGCTGAATGAAAAAAAAGAAAATGTCTTCGTCCTCCAGAATTACTTTCAAAAAGGGGTCTTGCATTCAGCACTCAGAAGGGCTCACGAGAAGATGTAGGCGAGAAAGTACGTTTGTCTTTTTTTTAATTTTTTTTAGCAGAACTTGCGAGCTGAAGGATCCTGAAGTATTCCGAAAGATCCCCCCCCCATGTAAGAACCGGTTTGGGGGGGGGGGGGGTCGGGGGCGGACACCACCACGCTGACTAGTAAGATTTCCTGATGATTTTTTAGTATGGTTGTAGGATCTTGAAAGATTCCGAAAGATTCCTCCTCGGGAGCAGACAACACCACGTTGACGAGTAAGATCTTTTGTTGCTGTTTAGTATATTGGTCGAGTGAGTCTGTCTGTGTCTCATACACAGAAGGAAAACAAGGTTACCATCATTACTGTTCGCAGTGTCATCTTATTCCATGCTCGTGAGGGAAACAACGCACATATTCATCCGTGGAATGACCACTCAGAACTCTAATTTTTCCCGCTCTGTGTGAAAACATAGACCAAAAATACTCAATCTTTCCCAGTCGAGACAGCAAGTCATCCGCCACTGTTTGTACAAGATGCCTGCCTGCTATTATTTGCACAAAGAGATGTACAACTTCCACTGTACCATCGTACCAGTAACTCCCACACATCAGTTCACACGATTATCAAAGTCCACGAATGACAGAGAATCGTTTCCAAGACCTCTTAGCGAGAGTGTTTGGTGTGCAGGTCGTGACTCAGTCGTATACACACAGGAATTCAGGATGGACCAGTTTGTTCAGTTTGTTGCAGTATCTTAGACATCCTTCGGGAGGCCCTTACATATAAATATAAATAAATATATGTATATTTATAGACTGATGGATATACAGACAAACAAACAGACAGGCAGACAGGTAGATAGACAGACAGTTAAAGATGATTAGACGGATAGATAGAAATGTGCGTATAAATATATATATACACAGTATTGTGTATGTGTGTGTGTGTGTGTGTGTGTGTGTGTGTGTGTGTGTGTGTGTGTGTGTGTGTGTGTGTGTGTGTGTGTGTGTGTGTGCATGGCCGCGTGTGTGTGTCTATGTAGACTTTGTATGGTGTGTGTATGTGTGTGTGTGTGGGTTAAACTTTATATTCATGTTTTGTTTTTATATATATGTATACATTATATTACAGAAAATAATTACTGTATGACAACTGATAAATATCTTTGTTAAAATAAGTACATCACTCGGATAGACAATGATTCATGCTTATGTTTACACTCAAGTTAAGCTGCCATAATTATCTATCTTGTATTACTGGGGGAAATTGTTGTTTTTGGTCCTTTGTCGGACCGAGTGTTCAGGAAGACACTTGTTCACCCAGAGGAAACCGGGCCATTGTGCCTCGTCTTTCGCCGGAGATGCGTGCTGAGGCCTGCTGTTGGCAAAGGTCCTCACACAATTATTGAAGAGTGTCTTCTATATGGAACGTAACACTCTGCACTTGTTATGTACACGCTGTACATATGGTAACTCGTCCTCGGTACGCGTCTGGTGTACTGAGGACGTACGTGAACACCTGTTGGCTGTTGTACATGGCATGACAGCACGGACACGGAGGCCCTTGTAAGGACTGCTTGATGAGGCGACTTCTCCATCCCACAGAAGCCCCTGGCCAGTAGTGTCCTTCGCCCCCATACAGTCTCCGCGATGGGGGAGGTCATGAAATGTTCATGGGGAGGGCATGGTAGCTGTCAGAGGGCGTGCATCACTTGTTCACACATACGGCTGGCAGCGTGGACTCGTACAGCGCCACGGCACGGTGGATAAACTCGTACTGTTCTCCTGTCTGAACCATTCCGCCTCTGAGGAGAGAGAGAGAAGGAGGGGGGCGTTAGACAGCAGGTCAAAGGTGGGAAAGTAATTCATAAATTCATAAATGGATTAACTGTTTTATCTCAGACTTCGATGGGTTTTTCTCTAATTCAAAAAAAAAGTATTAGGGCATTATGTCGGGATGAAAGAGTGTAGGAAGTTAATGTCACCTAAAATTAGGCTAAGCAAATAATGAATACGTAAAATCTTTCTAAATAAAACTAGCACCATTATATATCCCTATCCAAAAAAAAAACTGATTTAAAAGAGGGTGAGAAAGAAAAACAGAGCATATCCCAGGCTTTTTCCCCAATGCAAAAACACAACCCTAAATAAACTCACCCATTAACACAAATCACAAAAGAAAAAACAAAACGTCTATCACTCACCTATCAATCATAAATTCATAAATTCATGAATAAACTCACCCATAAACACAAAAAAAGACAATTTATCTATCCCTCACCTGTCAAGCCTCATAAAGAGAAAAAAAACAACAACAAACAAACTTATCTGTCACTCACCTGTCAAGCCTCATAAAAAAAAAACTTATGTCACTCACCTGTCAAGCCTCATAAAAAATTAAAAAAATTTATCTGTCACTTACCTGTCAAGCCTCATAAAGAGAGAAAAAAAAAACTTATCTATCACTCACCTGTCAAGCCTCATAAAGAAAAAAAAAAAAACCTTATCTGTCACTCACCTGTCAAGCCTCATAAAGAAAAAAAACAAACTTATCTGTCACTCACCTGTCAAGCCTCATAAAGAAAAAAAAAAAACCTTATCTGTCACTCACCTGTCAAGCCTCATAAAGAAAAAAAAAAAAAACTTATCTGTCACTCACCTGTCAAGCCTCATAAAGAGAGAAAAAAACTTATCTATCCCTCACCTGTCAAGCCTCATAAAAAAAAAAAAAAAAAAAACTTATCTATCCCTCACCTGTCAAGCCTCATAAAGAAAAAAAAAAAAAAAAAAAAACTCATCCATCACTCACCTGTGAAACTCTTAAAGAAAAAAAAAAACATCATGCTCACCTGTCAAGCCTCATAAAGAAAAAAAAAAAAAAAAAAAAAACTTATCTATCCCTCACCTGTCAAGCCTCATAAAGAAAAAAAAAAAAACTTATCTATCCCGCTCTACCATCAAGCCTCATAAAAGAGAAAAAAAAAAACTTATCTGTCACTCACCTGTCAAACCTTGCAAGAGAAAAACAACAACAAACAAACTTATCTATCACTCACCTGTCAAGCCTCATAAAGAAAAAAAAAACAAAAAAACTTATCAATCACTCACCTGTCAAGCCTCACAAAGAGGAAAAAAAAAAAACTTATCTATCACTCACCTATCAAGCCTCATAAAGAGAAAAAAACAACAACAAACAAACTTATCTATCACTCACCTGTCAAGCCTCATAAAGAAAGAAAAAAAAAACTTATCTATCACTCACCTGTCAAGCCTCATAAAAAAAAAAACAACAACAAACAAACTTATCTGCCACTCACCTGTCAAGCCTCATCTGGCACAAGATCCCAAGTATATCCACACAATCCTCTTCCAACAGCTGATTGATGGCCATGCTGATAGCGATGAAACAGCCGCTGCGCCCGATGCCAGCTGAGCAGTGCACGATCACGGGTCCGCGGGCGTTTCCGGCGCCAGTCTGAGAGGGGGGGAGGGGGGGGGAGGGGAGGGGGTTAATGGGCTGTGGGGGTTGTGGTTGTTTTTGTAGATTTGTTGAAACTCTTGGAGGTGTTGTTTGTTTGTCATAGCGTTCTGTTTGTTTATTTATATTCTCTCTTTCGTACTATATATATATATATATATATATATATATATATATATATATATATATATATATATATATACATATACATACACACACACATACACACACACACATATATATATATATATATATATATATATATATATATATATATATATATATATATATATATATATATATATATATATATATATATATATATATATATATATATATATATATATATATATATATATATATATATATATATTATATATATATATATATACATATATATATATATATATATATATATATATATATATATATATATATATATATATATATAGTTTCTTTCTTATATGTGCATCTACCCTTTAGAAAAAAAAAAATGTATATATATAAAATGGCACTTGTGTTATTCTTAGTCTTAAAACTTGGACTTGTCGCTTCTAAGCAGAAAGTAAAATCCCCCAAAAGGGACAGAGGATGAGGAAGGAAAGAAAGACAAAGGAAAAGAGAATGAGAAACAAAAAATGAGACAGAGAGAAAGAGAAAAGAAAGGGGACGAGAGAAACATAAAAAAAAAAAATGTGACAGACAGAGAACGACAAAAGAAGAAAAAAAAAAAACAAAGAGAATAACAAAAGAAAAGACTCCACCATCAAACATCAAAAAAAAAAAAAAAAAAAAAAAAAAATCTTACTTTCCAAACAATATGCAATAGAGGAAAAACAAATAAAGACAAACCAAAGAAAATGAAAAAGACAAAAAAAAAGAAAAAAAATCCAAAAGTCTTACTTTCCAAACAATACGCAATAGAGGGGAAAAAATAAAGACAAACCAAAGAGAATGAAAAAGAAAAAAAAAAAAAAAAATAATAATAAAAAAATTAATAATAATAAATAAAAAATCCAAAAATCTTACTTTCTAAAACAATACGCAATAGAGGAAAAAAAATAAAGACAAACCAAGAGAATGAAAAAGACAAAAAAATAAAAATAAAAAAAAAATAATAATAATAAATAAAAAATTCAAAAATCTTACTTTCCCAACAATACGCAACAGAGGAAAAAACAAACAAATAAAGACAAACCAAAGAGAGAGAGAGAGAAAAAAAAAAAACAATCCTCTCAAAGCACAACCTCCAAACTCACTTTCCTGACGTGGTCGACCTCGAGAGACATGGCGAGGAGCTGGTCGGGTTCCGTGGGCGTCTTGTGGTCAGGCCAGGCGGTGTACCAAAAGTGGAGGGTCTCGTGGACCTCCTCCCGACGCTGGCGAAGGGGGGGGGGGGGGGGATTAGAGGGGCGAGATTGGCTTCGGGGACATGGGTGGGGGGGGGGGGGTGATAGCTATTTCAGTGAGAAATAAGAGCGCTTGTGGGAGGGGGGTGTGGGGGGGGGGGGGTTCCGTGGTCTTTGGTGATGTGGGTTATCATTGTTTTTATGGTTATTATTATTATTATTATTATTATTAGAATGAGCATGATGAGGGTTATCATTATTTTTATGGTTGTTATTATTACTATTATTAGGATGATGATTATAATTACTACTACTACTACTACTACTAGTATTGTTGTTATTATCCCCATTGCCATTATTATAATTACCATCATCATTATTACTATCATTATCTTAATCATCATCATCATCATCATTACATAACAATGGCTCCGTAAGTGCTTACTCGCCAAGGAGTCATTTAGTAAGTTTTTTTTTATTTCTATCACTATTATCATCGGTACTAACATTATTATTATCAAGGAATATGGTAACCAGATGAAGTTAGATAAGCCTAGTAATTGACTCCTAGGTGACTAAGCCCTGGTGGAGCCATCTATGTGTAGAAAAAATCATAAAACAAAACCATAGTGAATAGTAAATACTAGGACACTGTAAAATGCATTCACTGAATTACTCAGTCACAAGGACGCTCGCTGAATTTTAAAAAATGAGAGAAAACGATGAATTGAATATTCAAACGCTACTTAGATAAATCTTAAAGTAAATGATATCTTTAGAACCAAGCGGATACCATCACTAAGAAGAATGTAAACAAACCGAATCGACCGGGCTTTCAAAATTTGACTTCATCTCGTTCAAAAGCCAGGAGCCAGAAGCCAGGAGCTAGTACTTATTGACCAATAGCCAGTACTTATTAACCAATAGCCAGTACTTATTAACCAATAGCCAGTACTTATTAACCAATAACCAGTACTTATTATCCAATAGCCAGTACTTATTATCCAATAGCCAGTACTTATTAACCAATAGCCAGTACTTATTAACCAATACCCAGTACTTATTAACTAATAGCCGGTACTTATTAACCAAGAGTCAGTACTTATTAACCAATAGCCGGTACTTATTAACCAATAGCCAGTACTTAGTAGCCAATAGCCAGTACTTATTAACCAATAGCCAGTACTTATTAACCAATAGCCAGTACTTATTAACCAATAGCCAGTACTTATTAACCAATAGCCAGTACTTATTAACCAATAGCCAGTACTTATTATCCAATAGCCAGTACTTATTAACCAATAGCCAGTACTTATTAACCAATAACCAGTACTTATTATCCAATAGCCAACCGACAATGCCTAATAGTCAGTGGCCAATATGCAACGTCCGATTGCCTAGAGTCAACAGCTGACAATATCCAAGTGCCAACAGAAGAAAGGAAAAGACCTACCTGAAGGAGCAGCTGTCGGGTCGTGTATCCGTTCTTGTGGATGAGTTGCTTGACCGTAACTGTGATGTCTCCGTAAGTGGCACTCAGAGCTGGGACGTAAGGCTCGCACTTGACCCTCCTCTTCTCCTTGAGTCTGGTGATCATGACGACAGCCGGTGACCTCTCTTGCATGACCAGCGCCCAGAGGTCAGCCACCGTATTGGCCAGAGGACCTTGGGTCACCACGTACGCTTTCTCCTCGCCGTCGTATCCCTGGGGGTGGGCGAGGGAGGGGGGGATGGTTGAGAGGAGGAGGAGGAAGAGAGAGAGAGGGGGGGGAGGAGAGGGAAAGAGAGAGAGAGAGGGGGGGAGGGAGAGAGAGAGAGAGAGGGAGAGAGAGAGAGAGAGAGAGAGAGAGAGAGAGAGAGAGAGAGAGAGAGAGAGAGAGAGAGAGAGAGAGAGAGAGAGCTGCTTGACCGTGACTGTGATGTCTCCGTAAGTGGCACTCAGAGCTGGGACGTAAGGCTCGCACTTGACCCTCCTCTTCTCCTGGTTCTGGTGATCATGACGACAGCCGGTGACCTCTCTTGCATGACCATGCCCAGAGGTCAGCCAACTGTATTGGGCTAGAGGACCTTGGGTCACCACGTACGCCGCCGTCGGGTCCCTGGTGGGCAAGGGAGGGATGGTTGAGAGGAGGAGGAGGAGGAAGAGAGAGAGGGGGAGGGGAGAGGGAGAGAGAGAGAGAGAGAGGAAGAGAGAGAGAGAGAGAGAGAGAGAGAGAGAGAGAGAGAGAGA
This sequence comes from Penaeus japonicus, assembly GCA_017312705.2. Taxonomy (NCBI): domain Eukaryota; kingdom Metazoa; phylum Arthropoda; class Malacostraca; order Decapoda; family Penaeidae; genus Penaeus; species Penaeus japonicus. The sequence continues at coordinate 281,414 of BOPN01000490.1, forward strand.
GAGAGAGAGAGAGAGAGAGAGAGAGAGAGAGAGAGAGAGGGAGGGAGGGAGAGAGTGAGGGAGAGAGAGAGAGAGAGAGAGAGAGAGAGAGAGAGAGAGAGAGAGAGAGAGAGAGAGAGAGAGAGAGAGAGAGAGAGAGAGAGAGAGAGAGAGAGAGAGAGAGAGAGAGAGAGAGAGAGAGAGAGAGAGAGAGAGAGAGAGAAGTAGAGGAAGAAAAAGGAAAAAAGAAAGGCAATTAGATAAAGAAATATATACACATCAAGAAACAATCCTCCTCAAATTACTCCTCTCAAATTCTCGAACAGACTAAAAATACCAACCGAATCAAAATTCCATCAGAGATTAAAAAAAAAAAAAAAAAAAAAAAAAGACTTTCCAAATCACTTGAGCTTCCAAAAAAAAAAAAAAAATCCATAAGACACAAAAACAAAAGATCATAAAAAACCACACACCCACCCACACAAACACAAACATCGATCTCACTCACCCTCACGTAATTAGCATTGATATAAGCAGTAGCAGGATCCCCTGTATCCAGTTTCACTCGCGTGGCTTCGTTGGGCAAGACAGTTCTATACCTGTTCTTGGCCGCTGAACCTGGGACATCACACCTGTTCATCAAAATCCATGGTTATATATCGACGTCATAGTTTTTTTTATACCTTCATGGTCAGTAGGTATGTTATTCACATGTGGGTATCTTTGTCGAATTCGTATTTATGAATATGATGTAGAATGTGTTGGGTATCTTTGTGGTCTAAATGGTATGGTTAGAGGATGTGTTATCATCTATATGTATATCTCTGTAGAATTCGTATAAATAGATTGCAGAATATGTGGATATATTTGTAGTCTTAATTTCACGGCCAGCAGATGTTATCACCTATATCATTATCTCTGTAGAAGTCGTATAGATATATTGTAGAATGTATGGATAACTCTACATAACTATATTCAGAAATCAATATTACATCCATGGTACAGAAGATACAGAAGTAGAAACAGTGTCGTGACCCGAGGTGTTATCGACAGTGTGAATACATTTATAAATTCATTTCTGTTCATCTACACCTACGATGCAGAAGTCTAAATAGTATTGTCAACAGATATGCTATAGCCATTATAAATCCTCCTTAAGATATAAGGGACAACAAGTGACACTGTATGTCTCTTCTTAGATATATGAGTATTTAAGGCAAATATATTTTAAATATTCTTTTATAAAACACACTAAAATACACTTGTAAGTATAGAAGCGGCACACACATTCACTCACACACACACACACACACACACACACACACACACACACACACACACACACACACACACACACACACACACACAAACACATAAACACATAAACACATAAACACACATATACGCACAAACACACAAACACAAACACACCAACACACAAACATATTACACATTCACAATAAGAACAAAGACCCAACCCAAAGCAAAATACAAAACAAAACAAAACATACAATCCACACAACTAACATACAACAAAAAAACAAAAATCACCCCCCCCCTCCCCCCCCCAAAAAAAAAAAAAATCAACACACCTACAAATAAAATACCAAAACCCCAAAATCAAAACAAAAGACTTACTTATCGGGCAAGTTGAGCGGGACTTCCCAGAATTCAGCGTGAAGACCGCGAGTATCCCTAAGGCAGTGCTTCAGCTGTCTCCTACTCATCCTGTTGCCAGCGGTCATCAGAAATTCCTCCGGCGTGCTGGGGATGCTTATGTATGATTCGTTTGTAAGGGGACGTGAAATGAAACACAGTCACGATGAAGAAAAGGAAACTTAGAATGATCTTGTTTCGAATCAAAGGCAAAAAAGGCAAAAAGGCGTCTTTAGGTTGAGACAACACTAAGAAAGAAGAATGATTATTTCTAGGGATGTGTTCTACCTGAAGGGGCTTTAATTTTTTTTTTGACTGAAACGTTGTGAGTTATGTGTTTCTTTCCTTATTGTGGCTGTGTTTCACTTTTTTTTTTTACACACGTTACTGTGTTTGTGTCTTGTGAGGTATAAAGTTGTGTAATATGAGGATTATGACGTAAGCATATTAAATAATGATTATTACATCTTATATGGCAATGCTTTGGAAAAGATGTTCGTATTTACCACAAAAATAGGCTTTATAAACACTTCTTTCTTTATTACAGAGGAAAAATTATAGTTTATCCGGTTTCATGATACAGAGGAAAACTTAAACAAAAAGTACAGATGAGCCATAAAACTCGACGAACCAAATGAGCCAATTATATCATTAGAAAAAACAACAACAAAATACACGTAAAAAAAGAGACAGAAGAAGAAGAACAATACGATAAAGAGGAGGAGGAAATCAAAAGTAAAAGAAAGAAGAATGACAATAGTAATAATCTAATACTGACCAGTGCCGGGGCGGTGACGTGACCTCAGGTGGAGGACAGGTCGAGGGCAGCTCCAAGGTCAAACTCGTGTTGGAGCCCCGCCGTTCAAGGAGACCTTTGGCCTGAAACATTGAAGATTTTGTTTTTATTCTGAAGGGATGATGTCGCATTATTAAATATGTATTGGCGGAGTTTCATGATATTTATTATATATTTTATCACATCGCTTTCTCTCTCGCTATCTTTCTTTTCATTTTTTTATTTTTCTTCCTTTTCATCTTCCTTCTTTCTTCCTTCCTCCCACTCTTCCCTGTTATCTTGGCATCATTTCATACCCATTTACCATTTCTCAATTTCCCCAATACTCACAATGCATGTCATCTATCATCAATTTCTTATTTCTATCTTTCGTTTGAATTCACTCTCTTACCTTACCTTGTTTGACCTATCTACTCGTTACCTTTCCTTTATTTTTGTCTCGTTCTCTTGTCCTCAGTTTAATATCGAATCTGATCTCACCCTAATTCATAAATTAATCTTTATCAATATCTCATTTCTTCCTTTTTTTTCCGTCTAATCTCTTGGCTCACCTTGAACCTAATGACCTTTACAATCATTCATTCATTAATCTGTATTAGTTTTTCATTTATTTCCTTTTTTTCCCCCCTTGAGTTCAAGCTTATATCGACCCCTAACCCTTCTTACCCTTACAACCACCTATTCATTAATCTATTTCTCATTTCTTCCCCTTTTTTTTCGTCCGAGTTTCATCTCAAGTCTTCTCTCACCTTAATCCTGATGGGCTCCGCGTGGAGGTGCGTGAGAGGGTCCAGGTGCGAGGGCGGTGTGGGCGGACCGGCGCCCACGGAGGCAGGTGAGGCAGGCTGGACAGTGGGCGGCCTCACTGACCATTCCTCTGCCGCCTTCGCTCGCTCCCTCCACTGGACTCTCAGAGCTACCATTACCTGCGTCGGGATATTGTTTATAGTCGTCTTATATTCTTAGTATCTTTATATATATATATATATTTCAAAGAGTATGGTAGATTGGATATTTGTGGTCTTAGTTGAGGGATAGGATACATATATTTCTCCTGCGACCTTACGGGCTGGGAGACTATGTATCTTTGTAGAGAGACTGCAACCGCATACACACTGATCACTAGTGAAATGTGGATGTCACGCCGTAGAGTTTT
>BOPN01000490.1:312500-315000 GCA_017312705.2 Penaeus japonicus
GCTGCTGTTGCTGTTGTTGCTGAGGTGGCTGTTGTGGCTGCTGCTCCTTTTGCTGCCTGCGTGTAAGATTCGCACGTATACATGCAGAAGGCTTGACTGCTCGACTGGAGAACCCTTTGGGTGGCAGTGCCTTATCACACGGGGTTTTGGACTTTCTAGAGGATTCGCCAGCATCTTTGGAGGAAGGAGTATCTTCTTTGAGGGCTTTTGGAGACTCGGCTCTAGATGATTTCTTGGAAGACATGTGAGGTGTTTGGATACGTGGGATGCGTGTGGGAGAGCTCGTTTTCAAGTTGCCGTGTAGTCTGTCACCAGAATTTTGCACCTGACCAACCGACCTGCTGCTGGTGACTCGGCTTTCCTTGGAGGTAAGCTGAGGAGATGGCGTTCTGCTTGGTGGGTTCACCTGTCTCACACTACACTTTGGTGCTCCACTAGGGGTGCCGTCGCTCACTTTACTCTTGGCCTGGCTCCAAACCTTTGGTCTGTTTGCACTGGTACTGGAACTCGATTTACTGGGGATTACTCTGCTACAGGTTGTACTGGAAGCACTTCTAGCTGGTATAGCTGATGTAGTGGCAGGTTGCTTAATTCCTGAGTTGTGATTAAACTTGTTGAGCTGACGTATAGCACTCCTTACACTACAAAGACTTCTCGTATCCACACCATCCTGAATACTGCCACCGGGGCAACGTTCCTCGCGTTCATTTACACTCAAGTCACTCTTAGGATCTTCCCGTTCGCTTACACTCAAGTCACTTTTCGTACTTCGTTCACTTTTGGGCCTGGCTATATTATTTTTGGGACTAACTTCACTTTTTAAGCTGTTTTTCAAACTGGAATTGACTTTTGGAGTTCTGCCCTTTATTTCGTGACTGCCTACTTGGTGTCTTTTCAAGGGGTGATTATCTGCCTTGGGCACATGAGAAAGCGCACTCCTGCCACCAGCCGTTACAGCACTAGGGGCGGCTTTGTCTGCTGAAACACTCGACGCGCCAAGGTCCTGTGATCCTAGGTCAGAGAGGGATGTGGAGAAGTCACACAGGAACTCAAACTCCTCTAGAGCGGCCTTCTCCTGCTCTCCGAATCTCACGAACAAGTCCTTCCGACCAAGGATGGAGGGGCGGGCCACCCCCATCCCTAGCACCAGACGGTCACCTCCGCTACGATGTGATGCTGCGCAGGGTTGTGGGGAGAAAAGGCATTCGTCAGTATTGAGTTTTGTTGGCAGAGAAACTAAAAAAACAAAAAAATCATAACTAGAAATCAACATTATCTTCTCTTATGATGCAAAAAGACTACTTAGCTAACAGTGGTATTTAATCTTTAAATCCATTAACAACTATTAACCTTAACAACTATTCTGATATTTCTACCAAGGGTATTTGCAACATACACACAAAGGGTGCTTTAGGTTATAGACATACATGGGGAGGTTAAAACTGCATTCTTCCAGTGAACCAAAAAAACATCAATATTCTGTATATTTCCTAAATATTCTATCATAACTTCATCATCAAAATGTAAAGTAAATATAAAAACTGACACTACATATGATGTTAGAACAATCAGGGCATCTGGTCAATTTTGTAAACAAGACAACATGCACTATACACACTGAACTATCTGAGCAAGCAGTGCATGTAATAGCTGTGGTCTTTACTAGGTAATTTGTCACTTTGTATGCACACTTGTCTTGGCTCTCGTGAAATTTTCAATAATTATCGTTAGAGAAATGTTTATTGACAGCTAAAGACTAATTACTGATAAAGATATGGAGGGAGGGAAAGGGAGAGGGAGAGTCTGACAGACACACAGAGAGAGAGAGAGAGAGAGAGAGAGAGAGAGAGAGAGAGAGAGAGAGAGAGAGAGAGAGAGAGAGAGAGAGAGAGAGAGAGAGAGAGAGGGGGAGAGCGAGAGAGAGAGAGAGAGAGAGAGAGAGAGAGAGAGAGAGAGAGAGAGAGAGAGAGAGAGAGAGAGAGAGAGAGAGAGAGAGAGAGAGAGAGAGAGAGAGAGAGAGAGAGAGAGAGAGAGAGAGAGAGAGAGAGAGAGAGAGAGAGAGAGAGAGAGAGAGAGAGAGGGGGGGAGAGAGAGAGAGAGAGAGAGAGAGAGAGAGAGAGAGAGAGAGAGAGAGAGAGAGAGAGAGAGAGAGAGAGAGAGAGAGAGAGAGAGAGAGAGAGAGAGAGAGAGAGAGAGGGAGAGAGAGAGAGAGGGGGGGAGAGAGAGAGAGAGAGAGAGAGAGAGAGAGAGAGAGAGAGAGAGAGAGAGAGAGAGAGAGAGAGAGAGAGAGAGAGAGAGAGAGAGAGAGAGAGAGAGAGAGAGAGAGAGAGAGAGAGAGAGGGAGAGAGAGAGAGAGGGGGAGAGAGAGAGAGAGAGAGAGAGAGAGAGAGAGAGAGAGAGAGAGAGAGAGAGAGAGAGAGAGAGGGAGAGAGAGAGAGAGGGGGAGAGAGAGAGAGGAGAGAGAGAGAGAGAGAGAGAGAGAGAGAGAGAGAGAGAGAGG
>BOPN01000490.1:320000-325000 GCA_017312705.2 Penaeus japonicus
GGACAGATGCTAATGCCTCTTTGCGTGACCCACTAGATTCCAAGTCTTGCAGTCTCTCTATAGTGAGGAGTCCATCAGAAGTGGCCAGACTTTTAGACGAGGCTGCGAGACTTCGGTTGCTTTCAAACTTAACAAGGCGGTAAAAATCTCTAGTAAAAACAGTATCAATACACATTTCATCTGCGAGTTCTTCTTCATGTTCGCCCGCACTCGAGGTGTCGTGGCTGGCACCTTTAGAGGCTTCCTGCCCTCCTAACTCACTACTGCAAAAGGATACCCTTTTCAGTTCAGGCAAGTTACATATTTGTTCACAGAAATTTTCAAAATCAGAACTACACTTTGAAACCCCTTCGGAACAGCACGAAAGCTGCTCGCTGCTGGACCATACCGCAGGCTGGTCAGAGCACCCAGATCGTGGAGACATTACAATCTGATTCTCCTTCGCATGATCCAACTGCCAGCTTTTGGTCATTTCCTTCTTGCTCGACCAGTCTAAATCTAAATCCGTTTTAAAGTACGTAGCACCATTCCAGAGGAACTCATTATTGTCCTCCTCAAGTTCGGGCGTGGCTTCTTGGATGGACGGCAGAGATCCATGGTGGGCCCCACTCGTACCCACACTCTCACTCCCCTCGCCCTCCCCACATGCACCACTCAGATATTCTGATGACAAGTCTAGTGACCAGTCCTCTAGCTCAGCATGGCTGTAGGTAGGAGAGAGATACTTTCTGTGGTCGTCCTCTAGTGGCCACAGCTCTTCACTGCTGCCTGAGGTAGGTTGTTCTTCTCTTTTGCGGAGATTGGCTCTCTTGAGGCTTGCCTGTGCCGAGGACCTTTTCAAGCTCCTTGTGTTGCAAGCTTCTTCCAACACTTCTGCAGTGGAGGCAGTCCTCTCTGCGAGATCTTTTACAGACACGTGTCTGTCAAGACTAGCAACAATTTTATGACCTTGAGCATTTCTCCTTTCTTTGTAGAGCTGGGAATCTGAGTACCATCGCGCTGGCAACCTCGGTTCCGTGTTAGATGGTACATGATAACTATGTCTATACAAGCTCTCATTTTCTGGTTCTTGAATTGGTATAAAAAATACATCTGAATTGTTGTCTTCTTCATCATATATAACACGAAGACCATCACAGTACTCTGTATTTGTATTGGATACCTTTCTCTCCTTAACACTAATTTTGTCTGTCGAATCATTTTCACTCTTGTTACTAGACCCTTTTCTGGAGGACGTGTCAGCTACAACACTGGTAGACTCCGTACTACCACTCTCACTGACAGGAACAAGAGTCAGAGGTTCTTCTTGCACAGTTGTCACAGAACTAATGGCTACACTTTCCTTAACCTCTGCCTGAACGTCACTGGACATGGTGGAGTACCCCTCGTCTTTGGTGGTTACTTCTGCACCTTCCTCTGCTGTGCCGCTGTCGTTACTATTGGTCCTTTCACTATTACTACTCTTAGAACTAACTTTGGCCAGGTTCTTATTTAATGCACCCTTACTTTTGTCCTCACAAGTGAATACTGCTAAATCAATTGGATACTGTTTATTGGTTGTCTCTGTTAAAGACTTTAATAATTCCCCCTTCACTTGAAGTATGTTGCTAATTTCATCTTTACTTACATTATTAACAAGGAGATTTGCATTAATTTCACTTGAGGTATGATTTAAAATTTCCTTGTTTTCAAGAACTTTCACCTTCGAGTCCTTGAAGTCAAGGTTATCCATTGTTGACTGAGACACATGGCAGTTCTTCTGTTCTGGGGAACTGCTTGTGCTAGTGACTGCTGATTCCAGTGACAAAGGGGAAAACTTTTGCATGCTGCTTTCTCCTATGGGTGCCAAAGAGGTACCCATGTCCTCCAAATTCCCAGACCCATCAGGGGAGTCCCCTCTGTTGGCCTGGTGCCCACCTGACTTCTGGTGGTAGTGGGCCTGGAGGGGAGAATCCGTACTGCTGCTGCTACTGCTGCTGCTGTTTCTTCCTGTGCTGCTGAGCAAAGGGTCTTGATGCCAGATATTGTTGGTGTCCTGAGATCTCGCAGCAGCTGCATGACCCTGAGCGCTTCTGATGGCTCCCGTCTGAGAAGTAGTCGTTAAGCTCAGGGATGTTATGATATCGTACCAACACGTCGTTGTGGCAGTATTAGTGGAGGAATTGGCAGCTGAGGTACAGGATGTTCTTTCCTGAGGGGTGTAGCAGTCTTCTCCCATTTGTGCACTGCTCGAAGTGGTGTTGTGGTCCGAGAGGGACAGCCTGGGTTGGAGACTAGTTTCAGATAGTAACTGTAAGCTCGAATGGAAGCGATTCTGGGAGGAGGCATTATCACTCAGGTGACTTCTGCTGCTCTCCTCCACATGCCAAGAGGCTACCCATCCCCCTGGAGGCCACTGCTCAGTCTGTTACGGAAGAGAAGGGAAATGTTATTCCAAAAACACTTTATCATCCAAAGTTAAACTATGCCATAACCTACTTCAACGCTGCTCAAGTTCATATATATCTCCCTTAACATCTTTCTGGTAAATATCTTTATCAAATTCACACCTCCTCTCAAAAAATAAATCAATCAAAACATACAATGCCAGCTTTGTGCATTTGATTATAACAATTGGTTTAAGATTTTGTGAGACCATCCACATCTGAGGGTAATTTACACTCAAATACAATTAAGATAGACTCCTAAAAATAATTACATAACAGTAACTGGTTACTCTGCTAATCATTCACTACTAATGATGAAGACTAGATCACATAAATCTGGGGCATATGCAGTTGGATCTACCACCCTCTTAATTTGAAGAGGGTCTCTCTATAAAACTAGGCAACAAGATTATACTGCATTAAATTCTCCTGATAAAATATGATTTACACACATCAGATAGTTCAGTATGATCATCAATACTTTATGGAAAAAGGATGGGGGGGAGATGGTCTCTTTATGTATACATAAAAATGTCAAATAAGAAGGGAAAATTAAATGCTACAAGATACTGTTCAACCATAAATTTTGTCAAGTGATAGAAGAGAAAACACACAGAGAGGGAGAATATCACTCTGTGTATTCAAAGCCATTTCCGAGTCAATTTTGGTCAATGTTTCCAAATTCCACGTAACAAAGACAGGAACAGGGACAGCTGGGAGGAAGGACCCCAAAATAGGACAGCTTCAGAGAGGGAGAAAGAAGCAGGCTTTAAGCATATCAAACCAATAAAATGATAAGAGAGCATATTCAGAGCAAATAAAATAAATAAAAAAGAAATATTTTTTGTGCAAAGAGAAAACAAAATGTCTAGAATCAGTTCTTTTGAATAGTCACATCAATTGAAGAAAACAAAATCAGCCAGGAGTAGGAGTGCTTGTAGCTAAAAGGAAATCTGATTTTCATGAAAGGATATTCAACTTCGGAAGTTCTAACCCATGCAGAGTGTGAGTACAAGTGTAGGAAATAAATAAGTCATTTGGGAGTATGCATGTTTTTTTGTTTTTGTTTTTCAACTGTGTTCATCCTCATATGAAGTTGTAAATAACAAAAAGTCACAGACAAAAACAGACAGACAGACAAACACAAAGACAAAAAAGACAAGACAAACAACTGCTACCTGACCTACCACCTTACCATCTGTCAGATAAATTAATCCATTCCATTAATTACATCATTCTCTATCTCATCTGCTTCTCCTTCTGTCTCTCAATCTATTATCTCAAACCTTGTCTGAAACTGCATCTACTTACCCTTCATTTTGGTCAGGATGGAGGGGGGGAAGGGGGGGGGGGAGGAGGAGGAGGAGGAGGAGGAGGAGGAGGAGGAGGAGGAGGAGGAGGAGGAGGAGGAGGAGGAGGAGGAGAGGGAGGGAGGGAGGGAGGGAGGGAGGGAGGGAGGGAGGGAGGGAGAGGGAGGGATGAAAAAGAAGCCAAACCAACTTTAATCCAACCCCTTATTTCACTTAACCCTATGACGACGGTTGCGTCACACCCGTGTGACACAGCCAAACTCCCAATGCTGGGGCGTCTTGCCAGTGTGACGATTTCAATGCAATATTGCAATCGCCCGGCATAGGGGTCTTCGCGTAGCGAGTGCCCCGTCGAGAAAGGGTTAATATCCTACCTCTAATTCCTACCATTAAATTAGAAATCAACATATAAGAACAAAATACCAACATTAAAGGTACCATTTCATAATCAAAGTACCAAAGGTGTGCAATTTCAAGCCTCTATATCATAACTGAGACAAGCCCATAAGATCATACAAATTTCTTTCATCCAAGAGAAGTAGTGTAACTTAAGGGAACTCAGGAAAACAAAGTGCCAATGAGATACAAGGGATAATATTTGTAATATAAAACATCCTTCGCAAGTGGATAAAAAAAAGAAAGGAAAAGAAAATAGAATAACTATAATAATAGCACCTCGAAAGACCAGTCAATATCATCAACTGTGAGCAACAAATTTGATGACCACATCAACCAGGAACGACCTAACTTAAACCTAAAACAACCTCTTCCATCCATGCTTAGACCCATTAGTGGGAAAGTGTGCTCATGCACTCGCCACAAAGGAAAAACAGCATTGCATAAAACAACTCGGCAACTGTTGCAACAAGCCTACCGACCCTAGCAACTTTCTTGGCACGTTTCTTCCCTCGCTTTGTGCCTGTGAGCCGCCTCCTTGCCTGGGGTTCAAAAGTATGTTAATATAGTCTAATTTCAACCAGATGACCTCAAGACTACTATCAATAATTATGATCATAATTCATAACAAAATCATCAACATATACAAAAAGTAAAAACATATCAATGAGGTTTTGGCCATGTTTAATGAATTAGAGTTTAATCAATATATGTATGTTCTGTCTTTTGTAATGTAATTGTTTTTCAGATTGAAAAAGGGTTAATTAGAGTAGCTAGGGAGGAGAAAATAATAGATCAATATTCACTAAAATCTCTCTCTAACATGCAATTCATAACTATCAATTACATTTCACATAGCGCTTGAAAT
>BOPN01000490.1:332500-335000 GCA_017312705.2 Penaeus japonicus
TATGGAACAAACCAGTACAGCTTTCGTAACACGTCTTAGAGAACATGTAAAATCTTATCCCTCCAGGAAAATCATACATCTCCTTCTCAACACATAACCAACACGTATGAAACATGCATAACATCATCCGAAAGATATTTACCTCCAACATAACGATCTTAATAAATGCATCTTTTTATATCAATAACCTGTACTCAGCAGAATTGCAGGAGAGACTGAATGTTAAACAGCAGCGGGGAATCTGCTTAATCATCTCCTGCTCTAAAATTAAGCCTTTAAACTACCAACTTCTATGCCTGCTCATGTTCCGCCAGATGGCCTCGGTCTTATATCTCACCGAGGCTCGCAGGAAGCATGATTCGGTAATAGATTTTCCGACCAATGGAAACAGAAAAAAATGTCCTTACATAAAAAAAAGAAAAAAAAGAAAGAAAGAAGATGAAGAAGAAGAAGACGAAAAGGAATTATGACAAGACCAATAAAAAAGATTCATGCTCCGATATGATTCGGTAATAGATTTTCCGACCAATGGAAACAGAAAAAAATGTCCTTACATAAAAAAAAAAGAAAGACAGAGATAAAAAGAAGATGAAGAAGAAGAAGACGAAAAGGGATTATGACAAGACCAATAAAAAAGATTCATGCTCTGATATAATATGAATCTTTTAGGTAATTTAACTTAGTATAACGATTTTTATCAAATATGTATGCTCTGCTATAAATAGGGAGACATTAATAACTACGGTATATCTGTTTCAATGGCTTGGCATGAGCTAAAATACTCATAACTCCATTCTCCCATAAATGCTCCTATGTGAGATATAAAAATTACAATTCCCATTTCCAATTTTCTTCTTTGACATAATGAAACACAAATCGGTAATTTTTTTTTTCTTGATTTTGGTACCTATCAAAATATACTTAACCTTGACATTGCTGAAATCACAATCATATATCTATATCTATATATCTATATCTATCTATTTATACATATATATATATATATATATATATATATATATATATATATATATATATATATGAAAAAAATCTCTATCCCATACTACATTTGAAGTTACATTTCTGTCCTGATCTACAATTTCTCCTTCATTCCATTACTCTATTTTCCTTCCCTCTCTTTCCAAAATGAACAATACACCGTCGCCCAGTTATAACATCATACCATTTCATTAGTACAAGTCCTTTTGGCATCTTCATTCATAGCAAAATGCAGTCACACTTAAAATCCTCAAAGCAATAAGTTTCATCTATTCTCGCACAAGTTCCTTTGGTCCTTCCCGGCAACCAATTTCCTGAAGCTATTCTCTCTCTTCCTAACTGTTTCTCCCGCACAGGAAAAATGATCTATCGTCTTTTCCCTCTTGTCGCCTCAGTCTTGATAATTCTCTTGTTGTTCATTTCCTCTCTCATCTCGTCTTTGCCTCTTCCTTTTGGCTGTTGTTCTTCACGCGGCACGAGAACATTCTCTTGTATCAAGTTCAGTGCATCAATCCCTTTCTATAGAAGGAGACCATATACTATATTGCTAATGCCATATTGCTAATGTTGCTAATATTGCTAATGCCATATCTTTGTCTCCTTGGCTTATAGATCAATAGTTTTTTCGATCTTTTCTTCTTGAATCCTTCTTCACACATTAAAGAGGCTATAGAAGTTAAGGTTTTGTGAAACTCTTATTCAAAGCCTCAAAAACAATGCAGATTTCTCTACTCTATATAATCCTATGGACACAGACTACAACAATCCCATCAAACCACCTTGTTAAAAAATAAACTCGATAATAAAATCCATGAGAAACCCTATCCCGCCCAAAAAATATCACATTAAACCACATTAAACAACTATAACAAAACCACTATATCAAACCATTGAGATAAATATATAAATATCAAAGCTCATGCAAGGCGACCATATTAGTTCCGTAAAACTCAGAGCCAATACCTCGATTCCAAATGGTATTTCAAAATCATCGTCTAAAATACATAGTAATCCTATTTACTCGCTCATGTCAAAAGAAGATTTCTCAACTGACCATGTCCTGTGTCACTATTTGAATTCATTTGAATATCTATTCAAATAACATTTGAATTCAAGGAATTCTGAATATGAAATATTTTTATAATCAACTTGAATTTGAAACCAAATATTCACTGACAATATCCTAATCACAATAAATTAAAATTGCATAATAATATGAGAGGGAAGACATTGCCATTATAATAATTTTAACTATTATAATAATAATAATAATAATAATAATAATAATAATAATAATAATAAAAATATTAATAATAATAATAATAATAATAATAATAATAAAAATATTAATAATAATAATAATAATAATAATAATAATAATAATAATGATAACATTAACAATAATAACAAGAATAATAATAACAAAAATGAAAAAAATAAATACTAATACTAACACTAATAATAACAATAACAACAACAACATCAATAATAAATATAATAG
>BOPN01000490.1:340000-345000 GCA_017312705.2 Penaeus japonicus
AGAGAGACTCAGGAGGGATGGAGTGGGAGATTGAGAGAGAGAGAGAGGGGGGGGGGAGCAGGAGGGTGAGCAGAGGGGCAGAAAGAGAAAGAGAAAGAGAGGGAGAGACAGAGGGAGAGAAAAAGAAAGAGAAAGCAAAAGAGAGAGAGAGAGAGAGATAGGGGGTGACCTAGAGTGACAGCATCAGATAAACATATTTACAATAATTTTAGTGTTGCTACAAATAGACTAGAAAAAAGCATATGCTTAATAGATATACAATTAATTATAAAAGCATAAATCTCTTGTTAGATACTGTCAATAAAACTTCAAGCATAATAATGAAGAAAAAAAAAGCATCCAAATCTTCAAAACTACACAATAACATCACATGTAAAGAGCAACGTCCAATCTAAGCCTCACACTCCTGACAGCTGGAGTGACACGAGGAGATAAAAGACACTGAGAACTCGAGCTCATAGTATCTGCGACAGCCAACTTTCCCCTATCTTCCTTCCCTCCCATACTCTGAAGAGCCCAGATAGCGTACGTGAATGTTAGGTAGTTGTGACTCTCTTACTATGAGAGCCCAGCATTTTCGAAGTCTATGCTTTTGTTTAGACTTTCCACTGTTGTTGATTCAATTGCAAATATTGGTGTTAAGTTTGAATTTAGTCTTTTCCAGTTAGATAAAGAAGAAGCAATGGAGAATAGATTTAAAGAAAAGGAATGGTAATGAGTGAAATATCTACAGTGAAAAATGAAAACATATGTATGAACCTAAATTCATACATCAAAGTCTGTATTCACAGGTCTAAATGACAGGGTTTTATTGGTAATTATGTCAGTACCAGTAAATCGAAAGCATTGATACGCAATATAATTTTCAGATAATGAAACCGAGACTGCATATCATCACAAAAATCAAAGTAGCACTGCGTTCTCCGATCAACAAGTTTAGATGTGAATAATCTGTGACAAATTTTGTGGTTTGGTGCGTGAAGTGTTGAAATGAGAGACGTGACATTATCAAGAATAAGAGAGAGTTGTAAATCCTTATGCTGGCAATGCTACATAATAATATGAACATGTTTCAATGAAAACTGCTAGTCAATTAATATTTTGATATCCCTTAATAAGTGTCACACAGACAGCTCCTTGTTGAATTCTTCACAAAAGATACTGACATACAGCTCAAAATTTACATCAACCACCATGAAATGAAACCAGAGATGATAATAATAATAATAACAACATATGCTTTTCTATCTATGAGACCATTTAATCATGACATATGGTAAAGTGAGAGGAACCAAATATCCTTCTCCTCGCCACAACATAAACACCAAACCAGCGTGCAATAAAAGACCCATTAAACACACAGTCCGAAAACATTAAAAAAAAATCAACAGCGATCACAAAAACCCGAAAATATTCACATCAACTTAATCAAAACCCATCACCATTAATTATCCCCTCCCTAAAACAAAACACAACCACATCATACTCGCCTTCACATCCATAACGAATCCTTCTATCGTGAGCAAATTCCCGTCTCATCGCAGACAAGCCACAAAAATAAAAAAAGGAAATTCGGAGAGAGAGAGAGAGAGAGACACACAGACACAACACGAGCAGCACCTCGACGTCCCCCTTCCACCAGGATGTTTAAAAACGCCAGCCTCTCTAATTCTCCTTCCTCCTCCTCTCTTCTCTTCTTCCCCTCCCCCCTTTTTTCTCTCTCCTTAATCCCCCTCACACCTTCTGTCAGTGTGAGGTGTGAGGAAGCACCGGCTATCCCTCATTGAACATGGTTATCGCACGAGAGAGGAGCGGCAACGTGTGAACTCCCCGACAACAACAACAACACTAACTCAATGACAACAACAAAGCACCCACACCTCCACCCACTCATTGCCAAGCGCCTCCGGCCACCTAACTTCGGACCTTTATTTCAACCTTTTCCCCAACTTGGGAGGCACGGGAGGCTCGTCCATATTAAAGAGGGAAGTTAAAAGGTGGCAAGGCGATGGATATGAGTGAAGAAGAGCAGGCTATTTCGGCGTTATGAGGGAGCTCGCGGTGGTCACGACCCGCAACGCCATCTGTCGGGTCGCCATTCAAACTACTTCTGTAAACAACTTCCTTTTACAATTCCTCTCGCACTACTACGAACCCTCTTTAAAAATGAATGGGTACTCGCTCAACTCCCAACTTCGATGCGATAGAAGGCAACGCCCACACATACACCCTGGTTCGCCCTTTTTGGGACCGAATTTCTGCCAAAAGCGAAGAGGAAATGGAGAAAGAAAGAGAGAGAGAGAGAGAGAGAGAATAAGGTTCATGATGTTGGCAACAGACGAACCGCCTCGGGCTGGGATGAGTCATGCAGGAGCAGCAGGCGAGGAGGAGGAGGAGGAGGAGGAGGAGGAGGTGGTGGAGGTGAAGTGAAGGTAAAGGTACAGACAGAGGTGGAGGTGGAGGAGGAGGTAGAGGTAGAAGTGGAGGTAATGGTGGAGATGGAGGAGTGAATGTGGGTATAGAAGTAGAGGGTAGAAGTGGAAGTGTTGGTGGAGGAAGTGGAAGAGGAGAAGAAAAAATAAAGAAAATCAAATGAAGCAAACAACGACCCACCCCGGGGAGTAGGAGAGGAAAGAGTAAGAAGAGGAAGCGGAGGAGCCCAGGGGAAGAAGAGGGGGGGGGGGGGCAGTGGGAGCCACATTTTTAGAGTGGCACACTGAACTTGCCGACCGACACCTCCACCCATCAGTGGTCCTGCCAACAGCTCAATCCACATGTGCTAAAAGGCTCAACTCAAGTGCGGCTTGTCACTGAACGCGGCCAGGATCTCTTGTTTAGGAACGCGTGGCTTCTTTTTTTTTTCGTTCTTTTTTTCTTTTTTTTTGTACCTGCAGTTGATTCATAGATAGTCAATATAAGGTCCATTTTGCACTCCCCGCGCGAATGGCATTCAACACGCGTACCTATTTGGTTCTGACGAGAGCATACCGTTAGTGAGGAATTAACAGAGCAAGAGAAATTAATCAGCGGTCAATATTAATGGCATCTAACCAACATCATGTCGAGTTGTTCTGGGAGTTACCTTTCTGATGACGTAATACCAGAACGTTGTGCTTGTATGAGATTCAAATCGAACTCGAATTGATATTGAATTGAAATATCGAATTGAAAAGAACGAAGCCCAAGCACAAAGTTAGCATACATCTTGCAGTGTTATACTTTAAAGTGTACACCCAATTCTTAATTCCATTTTTTTATTTATGATGATACATTAAAACAAAATATAAAAAAAAAATGGACTCGTCATGTGTTCCTCCTGGATGATCTGCACTAGTTACCGATCTCAATAGACTGAGTCATGTGGGTTATCTGGTGCTATATCTAGTGTTGACAAGGTTGGCTGCGCAGGGAGTATGTAGAATGTTCCCACTCCACTGCCTTGGCCCATCACACCTGTGGTTTTAGCCCACTTGCAAAAAAAAAAAAAAAATCATACAAAAAACAAAAAAATCTGGTTATTTCGCATCGAAAACCATCACCTTAAAATCAAAATCACATTCATTATACAGTCGTTAAACCAGTTTTCCATATATTATAGAAAATCAAAATTATCTCTGATGAAATTTTACATATTGCGCTTCAGTAATCCCTTCCCCATTTCCCTTCCTTCTTCCCTCTCTTTCCTTCCCCTTCCTCCCCCTTCCTTACTCCCTACCCTTCCTCCCTCCCGTCCTCTTCCCCCTACCCCCTTCCCCTCCCCCTTTCCCTTACCCCTACCCTTCCTCTTCCCTCCCCCCCCTACACCTACCCCCTTCCCTCCCCCCCTACACCTACCCCCTTCCCTCCCCCCCTTTCCCTTACCCCTACCCCCTTCTCTCCCCCCTTCCCTCCCCCCTTTCCCTTCCCCTTCCCCCACCCCTCTCTAGCACGATCGCCTCTTAGACCAATTTCAGTTTCCCACCCGCTGGGAACGCGGCTGTCGGCAAAGTGAGGGTTCGCCAGTCATGGAGAGAAGGAAAAACGGAGGGAGAGAGAGAGAGAGAGAGAGAGAGAGAGAGAGAGAGAGAGAGAGAGAGAGAGAGAGAGAGAGAGAGAGAGAGAGAGAGAGAGAGAGAGAGAGAGAGAGAGAGAGAGAGAGAGAGAGAGAGAGAGAGAGGATTTTTTTTTTTAATGCAAGAAAAGCCTAAAAAAACAATATCCAAGAAAAAAAAATATATATCCAAAGCAAGAAAGAGAAAAAAAACAGAAAACGAAACCAAAGAAGACTTAAAAAAAAGCAACATCTAAAAAAAAAGAGAGAAAAAAAAAGAATAATGGTTTTATAGTCGAAGTTTCCTCGTGTGACCCAGCGACCCCCCGCATCCGTCCTGCGCTGCGCCGAACAAAAGAGCAGCGCCGGCCGCGAGTTCTCCAGTGTTTGCGGTGCACGAGTTCACCACAACAAGAACGCCCGTGTTTTGACAACGTCCTTTGTCCGTGGGTGTTGTTGGCCTTTGCGTGGGCGTCATCAATATTAGCGGCTTTATTTCCCCTTTTATATTCACGGGGATTTGGATCTTTGCGTATTGTTTGTGTGTATGTGTGTGTGTGTGTGAGAGAGAGAGAGAGAGAGAGAGAGAGAGAGAGAGAGAGAGAGAGAGAGAGAGAGAGAGAGAGAGAGAGAGAGAAAGAGAGAGAGAGAGAGAGAGAGAAAGCGTGTGTGTCTGTATATCAATGGCAAAGGTTAAGGGGTCCATTAAGCAAGCACGCTTAAGGTCACTCCGTATTAATTAAGTAATAAACGAGTAGCAAAACATCAGCCAGGTAATGATGCCAATAATATCAACGATCACGATTGTCTAGACTTACGAAATCAGTCATAGTAAAATACGTGAATAATAACAACAACAATACAAAACAAAAACAATAGCAACAAAACTCCAATAGCCATTAGCACCGTCCCTCTCTACAATAATAATATCAATAATAATAATAATAAAAAAAATGAATAAATCTCAACC
>BOPN01000490.1:382500-385000 GCA_017312705.2 Penaeus japonicus
CTGACTCCTCCAAAGGTCAAGGTTAAGGGTCATCCTGGTAACAGTGGTAGTGGTGGAGGTGGAGGAGGTGGTGGTGGTGGAGGAGGTGGTGGTGGTAGAGGAGGTGGTTGTGGAGGAGGAGGAGGAGGAGGAGGAGGAGGAGGAGAGTAGTATATTATTTATTATTTATTTATTTATATTATTATTTATAAATGCATGCTTTATATTATTTATTAAAGCAAGTAAGATTATTTACGACGATGCCATGCTAAGTAAGCATTTTAAACATGATATTTATTTACTACTACTTACTCACTACTACTACTCACTTACCATCACTACCACTACCACCACTACTTCACTAATGTTCAAGCCCAATGCCCACGTCGCTTACGTACCCACGTCGCTCCACGTACCATTTACTAATGCACCACTACTACTACTACTACTTCATTACTATTTACTAATACCTACTACGTCGTTTAATAAAACACAAATGCATTACTACTACTACTAACGCCACAACAATGATGATATGAGATATGTTAACCTCCCCGGTCAATCATTATCATCACTCTACCTGCTCGTCATCACGTCCTCCGCGTCAAGGATATAAGTCTCGCGTCTCTTGAGGATCCCACGTCTCAAAAAACAGGCACCGAGGTCCCCGTCTCCTGGGGCCCGCCAGCCCCTACCCAGGAGGAGGGGACGAGACGGGGATGATGATGATGATGATGATGATGATGATGTAAATGATATGACGTATCTGTGACGTGAATTCATTAATCTATTTTTATTTTTATTTATTTAATTCATTACTATTTTATTTGATGCCAATGATATGTAAGTACATATTTATTTATTATTTATCTAGTTTACCTATTTATTTTTATTTTTATTTATTTTTTTCTTATTTTTATTTTTATTTACTAATGCAAACATTTCTATTTTTTTTAAATGATTAATCTTTAAATGCATTTAATTTTACGTATTATGACGTATGATATCGATACAAATGTACCTGTCATTTTTATTTATGCCTTATCGATATTACTATTGCTACTAATTTTTTTCATTTTTTTCGTCTAATTCATTTTCATTTACTATTATTATGCTGTAAAAAAGTAAATGCATATTATGACCCACGTAATGACAAAAGTGCATTTTTAATTCATTAATTTATTACGCTCGCATTTTTCATTTTTTAACTATTTTTACTTATAATTTTTTAAATGCATTAACCTTAATTTTATTACTATTTTTATTTGGCCATTTTTTTTAATTTTTATTAATAATCTATTTTACTGGCTTTAATAATATTAGCGGGTGGGGAGGGCTGAGGGTGGGCTAAGGAAAGAGGGAGGGAAGGAGGGAAGAGAGGGGTGGGTGCAGGAGCGGGAGAAATAGAAGGAGATGGAGATGAAAAAAAGAAGGAAAGGGAAGGGAAGGGAAGAGGAAAGGAAAGAAGGAGAAAGAAGAAAGGAGAGAATAGGTGAGAACTAGAAGACGGAGAAGGAGGAGAGGAGAAGAGAAAGGGATAGAAAACAGTAATCGGAATAATATCAACGCTAATAAAAAAAAAAAAAAAATAAATAAATAAAAATAATAATAATCATAATCATAGCAAGAACCCGAAGCAGAAGAAGAAGGAAGTGAAGACAGGAGAAGGACCGAAGTAGTGGGAGGGGGAGGGGGAGAGGGCAGGGGGGGAAGACAGGAGAAGGACCGAGGTAGTAGGAGATGGGAGGGGGAGGGGGAGGGGGGAAGACAGAGAAGAGATAGTGGGAGGGGAGGGGGAGGGGGGGGTGGGGGGGAAGACTGGAGAAGGACCGAGAGAGATGGGAGGGGGAGGGGGAGGGGGAGGGGGTGGGGGGAAGACAGGAGAAGGACCGAGAGAGATGGGAGGGGGAGGGGGAGGGGTGGGGGGGAAGACAGGAGAAGGACCGAGAGAGATGGGAGGGGGAGGGGGAGGGGGAGGAAGGGAAGACAGGAGAAGGACCGAGGTAGTGGGAGATGGGAGGGAGAGAGGGCAGGGGGTGGGGGGGGGGGGGGGGGGCAAGGGGGTGAGTCATAAGTGCCATCCCGTTGGAGACGAGAGGAGGCGGGGGATTCCTCCTGCATCATCTCTGCCCTCACACCTTCGCCTCCTCTGTTGCACGCCTTAGCAACTTCTGCAACATTTTCATTTTCGACGGGAAACCCATCCCGTGTCCATAGGCCTATCTTTATGAATTTAGAATTATCTTTAATATTGATGATGATCATGATAGTAATGATTAATACTACTTCTGATAATAATAATGACAATAATAATGATGATAGCAATAATGACAATTGCAATAATAATGATAATTTCATGGTGATACTACTACTACTACTATTACTAATACTACTAATAATCAAAATAATAACAATGATAATTATGATACTAGTATTGATAATAATCATCATCATAATAATTATTATCATTATTCTGATAATAATGATAATGATGAAAAGAATGATAATAATAATAACGATG
>BOPN01000490.1:387500-390000 GCA_017312705.2 Penaeus japonicus
GAAATGAGAAGAGGAAAGAGGAGAAAGAGATAAGAAAGATGGAGAAGAGGAGAGGAAAGAGGAGGGGAAGAGAAAAGAAATGAGAAGAGGAAAGAGGAGAAAGAGATAAGAAAGATGGAGAAGAGGAGAGGAAAGAGGAGGGGAAGAGAAAAGAAATGAGAAGAGGAAAGAGGAGAAAGAGATAAGAAAGATGGAGAAGAGGAGAGGAAAGAGGAGGGGAAGAGAAAAGAAATGAGAAGAGGAAAGAGGAGAAAGAGATAAGAAAGATGGAGAAGAGGAGAGGAAAGAGGAGGGGAAGAGAAAAGAAATGAGAAGAGGAAAGAGGAGAAAGAGATAAGAAAGATGGAGAAGAGGAGAGGAAAGAGGAGGGGAAGAGAAAAGAAATGAGAAGAGGAAAGAGGAGAAAGAGATAAGAAAGATGGAGAAGAGGAGAGGAAAGAGGAGGGGAAGAGAAAAGAAATGAGAAGAGGAAAGAGGAGAAAGAGATAAGAAAGATGGAGAAGAGGAGAGGAAAGAGGAGGGGAAGAGAAAAGAAATGAGAAGAGGAAAGAGGAGAAAGAGATAAGAAAGATGGAGAAGAGGAGAGGAAAGAGGAGGGGAAGAGAAAAGAAATGAGAAGAGGAAAGAGGAGAAAGAGATAAGAAAGATGGAGAAGAGGAGAGGAAAGGGGTAGAAAGAGATAAAAATAAGACGAGATGATGAAAAGAAGAAAGAGAAAAGAAAGAAGAAGAGGAAAGAAAGAAAAGAGGAAATCTTCATGGTGATGATGATGAAGATGAAGATGAAGATGAAGATGAAGAAGATGATGATGATGAAGATGATGATAACAATTAGAATAATAATAATAGAAGAAGAAGAAGACAAAGTAGATGAAGAAGGAAAGAAGAAGGAAAGAAGATGAAGAAAAAGACGAAGAAGGAAAGAAAAAAAAAAGACGAAGAAAAAGACGAAGAAGACGAAGAAGACAAGAAGGAAAGAAGAAGAAAAAAAGACGAGGAAGAAGAAAAAGAAGAACAAAAAAAAGACGAAGAAGGAAAGAAAAAAGACGAAGAAGACGAAGAAGGAAAGAAGAAGAAGAAGAAGACGAAGAAGGAAAGAAGAAGAAAAAGACGAAGAAGAAAAAGACGAAGAAGGAAAAGACGAAGAAGAAAAAAGACGAAGAAGGAAAGAAGAAGACGAAGAAGAAGAAGAAGAAAAGAAGACGAAGAAGAAGAAAAAGACGAAGAAGGAAAGAAGAAGAAGAAGAAAAAGACGAAGAAAAAGACGAAGAAGGAAAGAAGAAGAAGAAGAAGACGAAGAAAAAGACGAAGAAGAAGAAGAAGAAGAAGAAAAGAAGACGAAGAAGAAGAAAAAGACGAAGAAGACGAAGAAGGAAAGAAGAAGAAA
Organism: Penaeus japonicus; assembly: GCA_017312705.2. NCBI lineage: Eukaryota > Metazoa > Arthropoda > Malacostraca > Decapoda > Penaeidae > Penaeus > Penaeus japonicus. Next base: position 388,887 of record BOPN01000490.1, read on the forward strand.
AAGAAGAAAAGACGAAGAAGGAAAGAAGAAGAAGAAAAAGACGAAAAAGACGAAGAAGGAAAAGAAGAAGGAAAGAAGAAGACGAAGAAGAAAAAGCAGAAGAAGAAGACGAAGAAAAAGACGAAGAAGAAGAAGAAAAAGACGAAGAAGGAGAAAAAAAAGACGAAGAAGGAAAGAAGAATAAGAAAAAGGGGAAGAAATTGCGATGGCTTCCCTCCCAGCGGACACTCGGGACGAAGCCAATTGGAATGTAATTCATCTAGGCCGTTTTCCAGTATTGATTAAAGTGTCTATCTGCTCTCCTGACTTGGCAACACTTCTCGAGGGCTTGGCAACACTTCTCGAGGGCTTGGCAACACTTCTCGAGGGCTTGGCAACACTTCTCGAGGGCTTGGCAACACTTCTCGAGGGCTTGGCAACATTTCTCGAGGGCTTGGTAACACTTCTCGAGGGCTTGGCAACACTTCTCGAGGGCTTGGTAACACTTCTCGAGGGCTTGGCAACACTTCTCGAGGGCTTGGCAACACTTCTCGAGGGCTTGGCAACACTTCTCGAGGGCTTGGCAACACTTCTCGAGGGCTTGGCAACACTTCTCGAGGGCTTGGCAACACTTCTCGACGACTTGGCAACACTTCTCGAGGGCTTGGCAACACTTCTCGACGACTTGGCAACACTTCTCGAGGGCTTGGCAACATTTCTCGAGGGCTTGGTAACACTTCTCGAGGGCTTGGTAACACTTCTCGAGGGCTTGGTAACACTTCTCGAGGGCTTGGCAACACTTCTCGAGGACTTGGCAACACTTCTCGAGGGCTTGGTAACACTTCTCGAGGGCTTGGTAACACTTCTCGACGGCTTGGTAACACTTCTCGAGGGCTTGGTAACACTTCGAGGGCTTGGCAACACTTCTCGACGACTTGGCAACACTTCTCGAGGGCTTGGTAACACTTCTCGAGGGCTTGGTAACACTTCTCGACGACTTGGCAACACTTCTTTACTATAGGTATAACGCCCTTTCTCATTTGGCAAATATTATTTTAGTTTTTTTTTTCTTCTTCTTCATCTCACTTTGTTCTGGTAACATCTTTCGCGGGATAAGGTCTTTTTTTCGTTTTTT
>BOPN01000490.1:397500-400000 GCA_017312705.2 Penaeus japonicus
CCTTCCCCATCCCATCCCCACCCCACCCTCCCTACCCTCCCCTTCCCCTCCCTACCCTCCCCTTCCCCTCCCTACCCTCCCCTTCCCCTCCCCTCTCTATCCCATAGTGCAACCGGAGCAATAATCAGCGTGATCAGGCGTGACAAGAACCGCCGAATTACCTCGCAAAGCTCCCTCTAACCGGCCCTTAACGAGCACCGGCGTCGATACGGATTGGGGGGAGAGGGGGGAGGGGGGGAGGGGGAGGGGGGAGGGCTGGCTTTCCCGCTCTTTCTTCCTTTCTTTCTTTCTTTCTTTTTCTTTTTCTTTCTCTATCTCTTCTTCTTCTCTTTCTCTTTCTCTTTCTTTTCTCTGTCTCTCTCTCTCTCTCTCTCTCTCTCTCTCTCTCTCTCTCTCTCTCTCTCTCTCTCTCTTCTCTTCTGTTTTTTTCTGTGTCTCAGTCTCTGTCCTTCTCTTTGTCTCTCTCAGTCTCCTCGTTCTTCCCTCTTCGTTCTCCCTTCCTTTGTCCATCGCTATAAATCACACCCTTTCCTCGCCCTGGCTCGGTTGCGCAGAGGAGGCTGTTGCTGTAACTTATTTTCTTTTCTTTTCTTTCTTTCTTTATCATCAACTGTCCTACTCTCGTCACTTCCTTTCTTTCTCTCTCTATCTATACTTTTATATTTTTTTTCTTTCTCTCACACTAACTCTAAACCTTAATATCTTTGAGCATTACCAGACATCGAGGAACAAGGTATTCCATGTTTACTTTGTTTTCTTTCTCTCAAACTAACTCTAAACCTTTATATCTTTGAGCATTAACAGACATCAAGGAACAAGGTATTCCATGTTTACTTTGTTTTCTTTCTCTCACACTAACTCTAAAACTTAATATCTCTGAGCATTAACAGACATCGAGGAACAAGATCACACAGTAAGGTACCCATGAACAATAGACACGGGCACAAACATACCATACGACGTCACACAATACCTATAACAACAACATATTACTTGAAGCCACATACCAGTAATAAATACAGCAACAACATATCCCATCCTACCTAAAGCTGTATCACGATGGAAATCATGTGATAAGCCTCTGACTCATGATTGCACCTCATGAACCATGATTGCACCCTCGGCCCTCTTAAAAACTGAAGGATTTTGCGAGAACGAGTGAGTGAGTTTGATCTCCCAACGTGTACTTTGTAACCCCTGACACATGTAAAACAACAACAACAAATATTTGATTACATTGGGACAAAATGAAAGACAGGATCTAAAGCCTTTTATTCATGAACCACTAGGATCTAATGTTCTTTGTAATTATAGCTCCCCGGTGCCTTATGGATTTCGAGAGCCTTCTACACCTTGAGGGGGAACTCAATCTAGACTTTCATCGCTTATAATTACATCCTTGTTCCTCCACCCTCGTTTTGGCATCTTTCTTCATCTTTTATCTTTCCTCCCTTCCTTTCTATCTTCTCTTCTCTGTCTCCCCCCCTTTTAATTCTAATTCTCGTTCTCCTTTTCCCTCTCCTTTTTTTCTCCTTCTTCGTTTCCCACTTCTCGTTTTCATCCTCCTTCTCCTCCATCTCCATCTCAATCTCTCTCTCTCCTTCCCTCTCCCTCTTCCTTCTCCTTGCTTTTCACCTTCTCCTTTTGCCTCCTCTTCCTCTCCCTCTCCCTCTTCCTCTTCCTCTCCCTCTCCCTCTCCCTCATCCCTGGGCCATCCCCACTCTCTCTCCCTCATCCCTCTCCCTCCCCCTGTCCCTGTCCTCATCCCTCTCCCTCTCCCTCTCCCTCTCCCTCATCCCTATCCCTATCCCTCATCCCTCTCCCACTCCCTCTCCTTCCCCCCCAGCCACGCACCTGCCTCTATCTCCCTCATCATCCCCTCAGCTCTCTCGCTCGCGTGGGCGTCGAGTATCCTCCAATAAAACGCCGGAAACTCACTCACGGTATTCATGAGCGTGTGGAATCTCATTGCATAATTATTAACAGGGAATAGAGGATTATATGTTATGCAACAGAGCCCCGGGGTAGGTTCTGAACAGCGGATCAGCGGCGTGGACTTTTAAACCCTTTCGAACGAAGTCAAATAATATCATGAAAATAATTATAATAATAATAATAATAAAAAAACTGCACAGGCTTTCGTCGCAGTGTTATCATTATCGAATGCAAAAAACGAGAGAACAAATTAACATAGCGTGTTTGTTAGCACATACCATTACAACTGCACGTCAACTACAGCGCCGCAGCGCCAGGCAGCAAAACCACCCAACAGCAACACACAGCAAAACACAGCAAAACACAGTTAAACACAGCAAAACACAGTAAAACAGCAAAACACAGCAAAACACAGTTAAACACAGCAAAACACAGTAAAACAGCAAAACACAGTTAAACACAGCAAAACAGCAAAACACAGCAAAACACAGTAAAACAGCAAAACACAGTAAAACAGCAAAACACAGTAAAACAGCAAAACACAGCAAAACAGCAAAACACAGTA
>BOPN01000490.1:405000-412500 GCA_017312705.2 Penaeus japonicus
CATCAGTTGAGAAACAAAGAAAATGCACCTAAAAGACATCGGGATCATATTAGTCATGAGAAAGGGACTCTCCCTGATCATGAATAACCACATGGCGAAGTTTCCATGAACAAAAGCCAGGAACAAACACATGGTAATATTTTCGTGAACAATAGCTTACACTGTTGTCAGTTCCTGTCATTGAAAACAATCACCACGGATAAAAAAAAAACGCCTCGTGTCACAAAAAAAGAAACAAAAACAAAAAACAAAAAATCGGTGCCTCGCAAACAATGTATTTCTACAATTTCATTGTCATCAAATCTGGCACTGTTGCCCCTAGGCATGTCAGCGTGCCATCGTCAAGGGGAGATATGGCACCGTCTCATCACCGACAATAACAAGGCACTATCCCGCCGTGATGAATAGCATAGCGCCTCGACCGCCACGCAGCGCCCCCGGTACGATGCCCCATTAAAAACGAGTTATATTATCGTGACGTGCCACAAAGAGCGGCCACGCCCAAGCACCGCCTTTCATATCAACGATCTGGCACCCTGCATGCCCACACCACTGGCTCTCGTGCATGACAGCGCCTTTAATCCGTTCGGGAGAAAACAAAGGCGAGAGGGCAGGCGCTGTCCCTCTTCCCTCGGGTCCTGCTACCTACCTCGAAGGGCCGACTCTCAGGGCTGGGCGTTCCCGGCGTGGCACTTCCCTTTGGCACCTCCTGGACGTGGCACCTCGAGCACTGGGGGGCCGTTCGCACCTCCACACCTGCCTGGCCCGGGCCGCCCACAACACACAAACACACACACACACACACACACCTGATCAATGCGACCGGGCCCCCGCTATCGGTCCCGACAGACACGCGGCCGCACGAGGACTACTGGCCCGACGCCCCTCGGAGCCCGGAAATTGGAAGTGCCTTTTTTTTTTTTCTTTTTTTTTTTTTAATGGTGCCTCGGCGACGCCTTCCCCGAGATACGCTCGCACCAGGGGGAGGAGCCTACCTGGAGGGGGGGGGGAGGGGGGGAGAAGGGGGGAGGGAGGGAGGGCCCTGCGGACGGTACGGCACGCCTTTCGTCTTACCCTCTGCCTTCTGAGCTCGACTCGACGAGACTCGACGAGACGTGTCACTTGTTGAGATGAAGCCGTAGGGAAGCGGCCTCCTTGTATAGAGGGGGGGGGCGGGGGGCGGGGGTAGGGAGAGATTTTCAATTATGGGGAAGAAGGGAGGATGGGGGGCGGGGGGAGAAAGAGGACGATGGTAGAAGAAGATGGAGAGGAGGAGAAGGGGGAGAAGGGGTGGAAGAAGAAGGCAGAAGAAGATCAAGAAGAGGAGGAGGAAAAAATAAAACGGGAGAGATAGAGTGATAGATAGATAGATAGATAGATAGATAGAGAGAGAGAGAGAGAGACAGAGAGAGAGAGAAAAGAAAGAAGAAATAAAGGATGGCTGTGAGGTAATCCGAGTGCAAAAACAAAAAAAACAAAAAAAAAAAAAAAAAAAAAAAAAAAACACCGATTAGACCTGGCGATTCGCGTGGGCGTCCGCGAAACGAGGGCGGGCGCGTTTGAGCATCGTCAACGAATCACGGGCGGGGGGAGAAGAAGAGGGTAGGAGGGAGGGAGGGAGGGAGGGAGTGGCGACGACGAAGAACGGCAACTCAAGAGACTGAACGGCGGTCCAGAGGAACGACGGTGGTCCAGAGGCAACGACAGCCGAGTGCCGACTGCCAATGCACGCCCCACCACGCACACACACGCACGCACGCACGCACACACGCTTGCTCTCCACATACTAACGCACCGAGTTTTAAAGCTGATGGACACGCAAAACAGTCGGGCGTGCGTACGAGCCATATAATCCCGCACGCACGCACGCACGCACTCACGCACACAAACCAAATCCTACACTTCTGGCTTATCTTTTTTTTGCTGTTGTTGTTGCTGTTGTTGTTGCAAATAATACGACTAAATCAGCGGCTACATTAAGCGCCGTCGGGGAAGCTGCTGTGTACACAAGGCGTTGTTGGGAAGGGTTGGGGGGGGGGGGTAAGGGGTAAGGGGTAAGGGGGAAGATTCAGAAGAGGGGGAAGGGAGTGGGTGAAGGAGAGGGAGAGGGAGAGGGAGAGGGAGAGAGAGAGAGAGAGAGAGAGAGAGAGAGAGAGAGAGAGAGAGAGAGAGAGAGAGAGAGAGAGAGAGAGAGAGAGAGAGAGAGAGAGAGAGAGAGAGACAGATAAATAGATAGATAGAGAGAGAGATCGGGAGAGGAAGAGAGAGAGAGAGAAAAAAAGGGGAAGTGAATAGGGAGGGAGCGAAAGGAAGAGAGAGAGAGAGAGAGAGAGAGAGAGAGAGAGAGAGAGAGAGAGAATGGATAATAAAATACATTCAACGGCCTCACTTCCCTTTACCCGTGTCACTCCTGCCGTCACTTTTTACGAATAAAACGAGTAAAAAAAAAGGAAGAAAAAAAGGCAAGGAGATACACAGACATATTCCATTATTCACATCACTTCACACACACACATACACACACACACACACACACACACACACACACACACACACACACACACACACACACACACACACACACACACACACACACACACACACACACACACACACACACACACACACACACACACACACACACCAACAAACACAAAAAAATACAAAAACAAACAAGTAACAAACAGCCCTCCAGCCAGCCCTCACCCAAATATATCAAAAGCGAAAAAAAATAATAGCCTACCCCCCCACCCCCACCCCACCCCACCAAACCCCACCCCACCCCTATCCCCTTAAAAAAAGAAGACAAAATTCTAAATGAGAATCCTTCGCTCTCGCCATCGGCAACGACAAACAACCAAAAGCGCCATCTATTCCCAACAAACCCGATCAGCTGATTTGAGTTTAAAGGGGTGACTGAGGTGTTCGTCGGGGTAAGGGGTGGGGGTTGAGGAGTGGGTTGTGGGGTGAGGAGTGGGTTCAGGGGGGGTATGGGGGGTTGAGGAGTGGGTTCAGGGGGGTATGGGGGGTTGAGGAGTGGGTTCAGGGGGTAATGGGGGGGTTGAGTGGAGTTGAGGGAGTGAGTGTGTGGGGGTATGGGGGGTTGAGGTGGGTTCAGGGGGGTATGGGGGGGGTTGAGGAGTGGGTTCAGGGAGTGAGTGTGTGTGGGGGGTATGAGGGGTTGAGGAGTGGGTTCAGGGGAGTATGGGCAGTTGAGGAGTGGGTTGAGGGGTGAGTGTGTGTGTGTGGGGGGGGGGGGTATGAGGGGTTGAGGAGTGGGTTCAGGGGAGTATGGGCAGTTGAGGAGTGGGTTGAGGGGTGAGTGTGTGTGTGTGGGGGGGGGGGGGGGGTATGAGGGGTTGAGGAGTGGGTTCAGGGGAGTATGGGCAGTTGAGGAGTGGGTTGAGGGGTGAGAGTGTGTGTGGGGGGGTATGGGGGGTTGAGGAGTGGGTTCAGGGGAGTATGGGCAGTTGAGGAGTGGGTTGAGGGGTGAGTGTGTGTGTGGGGGGGGGTATGAGGGGTTGAGGAGTGGGTTCAGGGGTGGGGAGTATGGTGTGTTGAGGAGTGGGTTCAGGGGGTATGGGGGGTTGAGGAGTGGGTTCAGGGGTGAGAGTGTGTGTGGGGGGGTATGGGGGGTTGAGGAGTGGGTTCAGGGGAGTATGGGCAGTTGAGGAGTGGGTTGAGGGGTGAGTGTGTGTGTGTGTGGGGGGGTATGAGGGGGTTGAGGGTGGGTTCCAGGGAGTATGGGCAGTTGAGGAGTGGGTTGAGGGGTGAGTGTGTGTGTGTGGGGGGGTATGAGGGGTTGAGGAGTGGGTTCAGGGGAGTATGGGCAGTTGAGGAGTGGGTTGAGGGGTGAGTGTGTGTGTGTGGGGGGGGGGGGTATGAGGTTGAGTGGGTTCAGGGGAGTATGGGCAGTTGAGGAGTGGGTTGAGGGGTGAGAGTGTGTGTGGGGGGGTATGGGGGGTTGAGAAAGTGGGTTCAGGGGAGTATGGGCAGTTGAGGAGTGGGTTGAGGGGTGAGTGTGTGTGTGTGTGTGGGGGTATGAGGGGGTTGAGGAGTGGGTTCAGGGAGTATGGGCAGTTGAGGAGGTGGGTTGGCAGGGGGTGAGTGTGTGTGTGTGTGGGGGGGGGGGGTATGAGGGGTTGAGGAGTGGGTTCAGGGGAGTATGGGCAGTTGAGGAGTGGGTTGAGGGGTGAGTGTGTGTGTGTGGGGGGAGTATGAGGGGTTGAGGTGGGTTCAGGGGGTATGGGCGGTTGAGGAGTGGGTTCAGGGGTGAGAGTGTGTGTGGGGGGGGGTATGGGGGGTTGAGGAGGGTTGAGGGGGTGGAGGGGTTATGAAGTGAGGGAAGGTGCGTAATCATGGGAAGGGAAGAGGAAGAGGAGAGTGGGGGATTGAGAGAGAACAGTAGAAGAGTGAGGGGAGAGAGCGGAAAACGAGGGGAGAAACGGAGGAGGGGAGAGGAAGGAAAGGGGGCGGGAGGGGGAGACACAGAGAAGGGGAGAGAAACAGAGGCGGAAAAGAGAGAAGGGGAGAAGAGGCGAAGAACAGAGGAGGGGAGAAGAGGCGAGGAACAGAGAAGGGGAGGGGAAGGGAGGAACAGAGGAGGGGGAGAGGGGAGGGGAGGGGAAGGGAGGAACAGAGGAGGGGGGGGGGGGAAGGGAGGGGAGAGGATGTAAGGTTCTCGCTCGGGCGTGGAAAAATGGGGAGAATAAACAATTGTGATAAGCTAGTGGGTTGGGGGAAGGGAGGGGGGGAGGAACACGAGTGAGAGAGGGTAGGAGGAGGAGGAGGAGGAGGAGGAGGAGGAGGAGGAGGAGGAGGAGGAGGAGGAGGAGGAGGAGGAGGAGGAGGAGGAGGAGGAGGAGGAAGATGATGATGAGGAGGAGGAGGAGGCGGAGGAGGAGGAGAAGGAGGAGAAAGAAGAAGAAGAGGCGGAGGAAGAAGAAGCGTAGAAGGGAGAATAGTAAACAAGAGGAGACAAAAGGAGAAATGGCACGAAGAAATGAAATAGAGGGAAGAGGAAAATGTTAGAGAGAGAGAGAGAGAGAGAGAGAGAGAGAGAGAGAGAGAGAGAGAGAGAGAGAGAGAGAGAGAGAGAGAGAGAGAGAGAGAGAGAGAGAGAGAGAGAGAGAGAGAGATAGAAAGAGAAAGAGAAAGAGAGAAAGAGAAAGAGAGAGAGAGAGAGAGAGAGAGAGAGAGAGAGAGAGAGAGAGAGAGAGAGAGAGAGAGAGAGAGAGAGAGAGAGAGAGAGAGAGAGAAAGAGAAAGAAAGAGAAAGAAAGAGCGAGAGAGAGAGAGAAAGAGAGAGAGCGAGAGGTTGAAGGAGAGGGAGAGAAAGAGGAAAAGGCGAAAGCGGGCGAGAGGGAGCGCAGACTATCAGGAGTAGGTAATTGGGTTCCGACACGCGACACAACCTGCACTGATACGTTGCTGCCTCGTCACTGGGCCAATGCTGAGTACACGCGTAGAGCAAGGGGACGGAGGGAGGGAGGGAGGGTGGGAGGGTGGGAGGGTGGGAGGGTGGAAGGATGGTTGGGATGGGAGGGAGGGAGGGAGGGAGGGAGGGAGGGAGGATGGGAGGGTGGAAGGAGGGAGGGAGAAGGATAGGTGGGTGGGAGGGTGGGTGGGTGGGTGGGAGGGAGGGAGGGTAGAAGGATGGGAGGGAGGGAGGGAAGGAGGGTGGAAGGATGGGTGGAAGGATGGGAGGGAGGGAGGGAGAAGGAGGGAGGGAGGGAGGGAGGGAGGGAGGGAGGGAGGGAGGGTGGATGGGTGGGTGGGTGGAAGGATGGGTGGGAGGGTGGGTGGGTGGGAGAAGGAGGGAGGAGGGAGGAGGGAGGGAGGGAGGGAGGGAGGGGAGGGAGGGGGGGAGGGAGGGAGGGAGGGGGGGGGGGGAGGGAGGGAGAAGGAGGGAGAAGGAGGGAGAAGGACGGAGGGAGGGTGGGAGGGAGGGAGGGTGGAAAGATGGGTGGGTGGGAGGGAGAAGGAGGGTGGAAGGATGGGAGGGAGGGAGGGTGGAAGGATGGGAGGGAGGGAGGGTGGAAGGATGGGAGGGAGGGAGGGAGAAGGATGGGAGGGAGGAGGTATGGAAGGATGTATGGAAGTATGGGAGGGAGAAGGACGGAGGGAGGGAGGGAGGGAGGGAGGGAGAAGGATGGGTGGGAGGGAGGGAGGGTGGGAGGGAGGGTGGAAGAAGGAGGGAGGGAGGGAGGGACGGTGGGAGAAGGAGGGAGGGAGAAGGAGGGTGGAAGGATGGATGGGAGGGAGGGAGGGTGGAAGGATGGGTGGGTGGGAGGGATGGGAGGGAGGGAGGGAGAAGGAGGGTGGAAGGATGGGAGGGTGGGAGGGTGGAAGGATGGGAGGGAGAAGGAGGGAGGGAGGGTGGAAGGATGGGTGGGAGAAGGAGGGAGGGAGGGTGGGAGGGAGGGAGGGTGGGTGGGTGGAAGGATGGGTGGGTGGGTGGGTGGGTGGAAGAAGAAGGAGGGAGGGAGGGAGGGTGGAAGGAGGGACTAAGGGTGGAAGGATGGGTGGGTGGGAGGGAGGGAGGGTAGAAGGAGGGAGGGAGGGTGGAAGGATGGGTTGGGTGGGAGGGCACTCCCTGTGTTACGCCTAGGTGGTCTGTGAGATCTTTGTCTCGGGGACAGGGAATGGGAGAAGGACGGAGGGAGGGAGGGAGGGAGGGTGGAAGGATGGGAGGGAGGGAGGGAGGGAGGGTGGAAGGATGGGTGGGTGGGTGGGAGGGAGGAAGGGAGGGAGGGAGGGAGGGAGGGAGGGAGGAAGGGAAGGAAGGGAGGGAGGGAGGGAGGGAGGGAGGATGGGTGGGAGGAGGGAGGGAGGGAGAAGGAGGGAGAAGGACGGAGGGAGGGAGGGAGGGTGGAAAGATGGGAGGGAGGAAGGGAAGGAAGGGAGGGAGGGAGGGAGGGAGGGTGGAAGGATGGGAGGGAGGGGAGAAGGAGGGAGGAATGATCCCTTCCCTTTTATTCATTCTTCTCCCCTATTCTTCCTTCCCTCCTGCACGCCTCTCTTCCCCTGACATCCTTAACCTTCTCTATCTCCTTTCCTTCTCCCTTCATCTCGCCATCCTTCCCTCTTTCTCGCCTTACCCTCCTCCCTCTTCCGTTTCGTTCCCTTTCCTCCTCCCCTTCCCCTTCTCCCCTCCTCTCCCTCCACCCAGTCTTGCCTCCTCTCTCTTATCTTGATCTCTCCTTCTCCTCCTCCTCATTCTCTTCTCTTCTCTTCTCTTCTCTTCTCTTTTCGTCTCTTTTCGAATCTTTTCGTCTCGTCTCGTCTCCTCCCTTTCCTTTCCTTTCCTTTCCTTTCCTTTCCCCTCCATCCCTCTATTCCTCTATCCCTCCCTCCCTCCATCCCTCATTTCTTCCCTCCCTCCCTCCCTCCCTCCCTCCACTCTCTCCACCCTTCTATCTTCCCTCCCCTCCTCCCTTTCCCTTCCTCTCCATCCGTATGCCCCCTCCTCCTCCCCCCAGTCCCAGTCCCAGTCCCAATC
>BOPN01000490.1:420000-435000 GCA_017312705.2 Penaeus japonicus
AAGGATAAGGAGAGAGAGAGAGGGAGGGAGAGAGAGAGAGAAAGAAAGAGAGAGTCAAACAGAAAGAAAAAACGAAAAACCGATAAAAGAAAACAACAAGAGAAACGGACAAACTAATAAAAAAATAAAAAATAAAATAAAAAATACAGACAAAAAAGTTAGGCCCAAACGCGTGAATTAAACTTATGTAAACAACTCGAACAGCTGGTAAAACCACTTGAGTTTAGGTTAGTTGTGTCTGTGATACGAATTCTGGTGGCCCTCAAATGACACAGACTTTTAATATTCCTATAGAGTGCCTTAGTGTCTTGCTGTTTTCAGAAAACACAGCAGTGCTACACCAGATACAGAATGATACAGTAGAACCACTTGCGCGAACCAGTAGTCATAGACAAAGAAATATAGAGGAAAGGGAGATGGGGGAGGGGGAGGGGGAGGGGGAGGGGAAGGGGAGGAGGGGGGTACTGCTCCCCTCGCGTATATATTCTTGTTGCAGACATGTGCCTGCCCCCCCTGCTCCCCCCTTCCCTCTCTCGCTCTCCCTCCCTCCCTCCCTGATGCCTTTAGCACTATTGCCAAATTTACAACTGTAGGCTATATTGCACAATGCCTTACGATTTATGTTCGGATGTAGGTGTCTGTATGAATATATATGTATATATATATATGTGTGTGTGTGTGTGTGCGTGTGTGTGTGTGTATACATATATATATATATATAAACACACAAAGATCAATCAAATACACACACAAAAACACACCAAGGAACAGAAGAAAGAGAAATATGGACAACCAAACATTCGAAAATAGCAGCTGAGTACCTCCCACGAACTTCACAGTAACTGATACATGAAGTTCGCTTTTGTCACAAGGCCTTTTAAAGCGACCAGCGAGTGTCCACCACAAAGTGTTCCTACAACTACAACCTTTACAACCATTGGCGTAATTGTGAGTGACAGAACGGTTTGTCTCCGTTGCTTCTATTTGCTGCCGACATGCAACAACAACAACAAAAACAACAACAATAACTAAAGGTTTACTAATTTTTAGCGTACTTTTTGTGGTGGAATTTTGTCTCTAAAAGTAGAATAACTTGGAAAAAAAATACTTTTGGTGTCTGAATCTCCCTTTTTTTGGTTAAGATAAAATGTCGTCGTTAACCTTGAGGTATTAGATTTATCAGGAACGAACATAAAAGAGAAATAAAGAAATAGAAATAGGGAAAAAGATGAAAGAGAGAGAAGCAGAAATAGCAAAAATAAGAAAGAGAAAGAAACAGAAACAGGGAAAAATGAAAGAGAAAGAAGCAGAAATAGGGAAAAAATGAAAGAAAGAGAAGCAGAAACAGCAAACAATAAGAATTAAGAGAAAGTAGTAGAAAGAGGAACAATAAAACTAAAACGTAAACAAAGAGATCTGAAGAAGGCGCCCTCCATCCGCCATCTTGTTTGCCGGTTTCTGACTGCTACTCATCACTGGCAACGAAAACGCAATTAAAACGATATAAGACTACAATTTACGACCAAAAATAAGCAAGCTATAAACTGGAGAATTGTAGCCGATAATTACAGCCGCGTAATTACGAGTAATCACTGAGTTTTTACGCGTTTAACCGAGATTCTGATCAATAAGAGATCCTACGTATAAAATAGGTATATAAAAAGAAAAATCATATATGAATTAAATCATATTGAAGAGTGATACATATACATACATCAAACTTCACATTTTTTTGCAAACAATAAAACCAAAATACACAGAATATATACAAAATAACGCGTCAATATACCGAATATCTACAATGGCGGAGAAAAAAACAAACAAAAATACTGTATAATAATAAAAATAAGGAATATAATCAATATAACCATTGACTGATTATACTACTGCTACTACTGGTAATACTACTACTACTACTAATAATAACATCAACGATAATGACAATAATGTTAATAATAATAATAATGAAAATATAAATAACAGTAACGATAACAATAATGAAGATAAAGATGATGATAATGATAATAATAGTAATAATATTAAAACAATAACAACAATATAACGATAATATTAAAAATAAGATAACAACAACAATAGTAAACAAAAATAATGATGATAATAACAATAGCAACAATAATGACAATAATAACACCAACAAAAACAACACAACACAAACAATAATAAAGCCCATGATAGTGACATACAGTCGTTAATCACAATAACAACAATACTCATACTAACATAAATAATAACAATAATAACGATAACAATGATGATGATGATAATAACAATAAAAATAATACAGCAATAAAAGCGAGATACAGCCAATGCAATCCAATTTCAAAAAGTACACCACAGAGCGAAGGGGGGGGGGGGAGAGAAAAAAAAGTTGAGACACAAACGCTGGAAATGAATACATGCAAGTCTGCAAGATTCCGCATTCCTCTGCAGAAACATCGTTGACATCCCGATGGACACGCCCCTCCCTCCCTCCCCCCTGCCTCCTCTCCCCCCCTCCCATCTTACCCCTCCCCTGCCCCCTCCTCTCCTTCTTTCCCCCCATCTTACCCCTCCCCTGAACCCCCTCCTCTCCTTTTCTCCTCTCTCCTTTCCCCCCATTTTACCCTTTCCCTCCCCCCTCCTCTCCTCTCATCTTTCCCCTCCCCTCTTCTCCCCTCCGTTCTCCTTTCACATGCCCCCCCCCCTCTACATATTACCCTCTTCCCATCTCTCTTCTTCTTCTCCTTCCTCTTCTCCTCTCTTCTCTCTTCTTTTCCCTCCCTCCCCGTTTTTTCTCCCCTTCCGCCCCCCCCTCCCTCTTCCCTTTCTTGTTCATCCTCTCTTCTCCCTTCTCTCCTATCTTCCTTTCCCTCCTTCTCTGGATTCAGGATTCCCTTTCTGCCCCCCCCCCCTTCTTGTATTTCTATTTATTTATTTATCTATGTATTTGTATTTTGTATTTGTATTTCCCTTTCTGCCCCCCCCCCCCACCCCCCCGTGCCTATCTGTGGCCAGCCTGCTTCTGTCAATGGCTGTAAGACAGATACACTTTAAAGATAGATATACAGATGTGCATATATAAATACATATTTACGCATACATACATTCATACATATGCACGTGCGTAAATACATACATGCATATACACACGCATGCATAAACTTATACATATACATACACACACAAACACAAAGAGAGAGAGAGAAAGTGTGTGTGTGTGTGTGTGTGTGTGTGTGTGTGTGTGTGTGTGTGTGTGTGTGTGTGTGTGTGTGTGTGTGTGTGTGTGTGTGTGTGTGCATGTACGAACGTGAGAGTGTATATGTCACACGTGTTTTTTATATGTGTGTAAGCGTTAACGTGACTTGAAACGAAAAAAAAGTAAAAAGTATGATGTGTACATCTGGTCATGTGCGTGTGTGTGTGTCTGAATCTGTGGTATTGCACACATATCATATGACTTAACACAGCTGCGATCAAACAATAAAACACATTAGATACACATATAAATTACACTAAGAAGCAAACACAACAACAGCAACAATAAAACAAAAAACACAATTAGATAAAAATTACAATAAGAAGCAAACACAACAACAGAAAAAAAAAACATAATTATATAAAAAGAACAAGCAAGGAAATAATTCCTTTTTCCATTTCCAAATCGGCACATGGGACTCTCTCTGTTGACAAAACGACAGCTTCCAACACTATGTTCCCGGAATTGCACTGCATTAAAAGCAAAAGGGTTTCGGGGGAGGGGGGAAAGGGAGGGAGGAGGGGGGGGATGAGAGAACGAGAAAGGGCTGAGTGGCGGGAAGGAGAGAGAGAGGGAGGGGGAGAGGGAGGGGGAGAGGGAGGAAGGGAGGAAGGGAGAGAGGGAGGGAGGGAGGAGGGGAGAGAGGGTGGGATGAAAGAGAGATGGAAAGGGGAGGAGGAGGAGGGGGAAGGGAATGGGGAAGGAGGGAGGGAGATAGGAGAGAAGGTGGGAAGGAGGATGGAGGGAGGGGAGGAAGAAGAAAGGAGGGAGGGATGGATTGGTTGATGGATAGATTGATTGATGGATAGATTGATGGTTGGATGGATGGATGGAAAAAGGGAAGGAGGGAACCGAGGGAGGAGAGGAAAAGAGAGAGGTAAGAGTGACGAGAAAAGGGGAGATCGGAGAAGGAGGAAAGGAGGGAGTAAAATTATGGAAATATAAAATGGGAGAGGCGGATAATAAGGATATAAAGGAGGGAGAAAGAGAAGAAGGAAGAAGAAGGAGCGAAGAGGGAAAGCGAGAGGATATATATATGTGTGTGTGTGTGTGTGTGTGTGTGTGTATTCTATGTGTGTGCGTATTCTGTGTGTATGTGTATTCTGTGTGTGTATTTGTATTCTGTGTGTGTATTTGTATTCTGTGTGTGTATGTACATTCTGTGTGTGTATGTGTATTCTGTGTGTGTATGTGTATTCCGTGTGTGTATATGTATTCCGTGTGCGTGTGTGTGTGTGTGGGAGGAAGAAGGAGACAAAGATAGGAGGGGAATAGGGGATAAAGGGAGGAGGAAGATAAGGGGTAAAGTGAGGAGGATGAAGGGGTAAAGGGAGGAGAAAGGGGATAAAGAGAAGAGGTGAAGGGAGGAGGAAGGGGGTTAAAAGAGAGGAGGAGGAAGGAGGGTAAAGAGAGGAGGAGGAAGGGGGTAAAGAGAGGAGGAGAAATAGGGGTAAAAAGAGGACGTGAAGGGATGAAGGAAGGGGATTAAAAGAAAGGAAGAAGGAGGGTAAAGAGAGGAGGAGAAAGGGAGGTAAAGAGAGGAGGAGAAATAGGGGTAAAAAGAGGACGTGAAGGGATGAAGGAAGGGGATTAAAAGAAAGGAAGAAGGAGGGTAAAGAGAGGAGGAGAAAGGAGGTAAAGAGAGGAGGAGAAATAGGGGTAAAAAGAGGACGTGAAGGAAGGAGGAAGGGGGTTAAAAGGAGGAGAAAGGGAGGTAAAGAGAGGAGGTGAAGGGGGGAGGGTAAGGGAAGGAGGAATGGGGAGGCCGGGGGGGGGGGGGAATCCGGTTACCACCTTGTGTTCCAACTTGTTTTCCGTATCTCAGATTTCCACTTCCGGCCCCAGCATCCCACCTGTCTTCGTCTTCATTCTCTGCCTTGTTTATCTTTCTCTCTCTCTTTTTTTATTTATTTTCGTTCCGTCGTTCCTTTCGGGCACTTCCTCTCTCATTATTTTCTCTCTTGTGAACTCCCTTTTTATTTCTTTCTATTTCTTTCTTTCTTTCTCTTTCTCTCTCTCATTCTCTTGCAATCTCTCTCTCCCTCCCTCCCTCCTTCCCTCCCTCCCTCCCTCCTTCTCTCTCTCTCTCTCTCTCTCTCTCTCTCTCTCTCTCTCTCTCTCTCTCTCTCTCTCTCTCTCTCTCTCTCTCTCTCTCTCTCTCTCTCTCTCTCTCCCTCCCTCTCTCTCTCTCTCGTTAAAGTGAGATAAATACCATAGTTTGACTCATATTCTTACATATATATGCATAGAAAGATATACATATATATATATATATATATATATATATATATATATATATATATATATATATATATATATATATATATATATATATATATATATATATATACAGAGAGAGAGAGAGAAAGAGAATGGAAGCGAGCAAGAGAGCAAGAATAATAGAGAACGAGAAATAATGAGAGAAAGAAAACGAAATCAAGAAAAAAAAGCAAGAGGGCCCATGGAAACGAAAGCGAGAAAAAAAAACGAAAGATACGAGAACAAAACCAGAGAAAACGGGAATGAAACAAATATATTAAAGAAAACGAGAATAAAACAAAGATATTGTAGAAAACGAGAATGAAACAAAGATACTATAGCAAACAAGAATGAGAAAGAAAACGAGAACGAGTCCAAAAGAACCAAAAAGAAAACAAGAAACGAGAGAACGCGAGAAAATAAGAACGCGAATAAAATAAGCGAGAGAATGAAAGCGGAAAACGAAATCAAGAAAATAAACGAGAATGAAAACCGAGGAAAACGAAAACGTGTGAAAATGAGAACGAGAAGCAAAGAAAAGGAGAACGAAAAATTACAGAAAACTTAAAAAAGAAACTGAGAACGAGAGAAACAAGAGAAAACGAGAGAATGAAAAAGAAAACGAGAAAAAAAAGAAAAAAAACGAGGATGAAAACGTGAGACAATTAGAAACAAAAAGAAAACAATAACGAAAATCATAAGAACACAAGAACGAAAAACATAAGAAAACGAGAAGAACGAA
This sequence comes from Penaeus japonicus, assembly GCA_017312705.2. Taxonomy (NCBI): domain Eukaryota; kingdom Metazoa; phylum Arthropoda; class Malacostraca; order Decapoda; family Penaeidae; genus Penaeus; species Penaeus japonicus. The sequence continues at coordinate 426,258 of BOPN01000490.1, forward strand.
AAACATAAGAAAACGAGAGAGAGAGAATAAAAATAAATAAAGAGAAAGCAAAAAGCAAAAAAACGAAAAAACGAAAAAACAGAAAAAGAAAACGAGAGCCCAAACTCTCCCTCCCAAAGACAAACAACCTCGCCAGTGTCTGTCCTTTTCTATAATTTCCGGAACCTAATAAAGTCAGGCGGAGTTATGAAAGACCGAGAGAAGTTTCCCGCGCTAAACCTACAACCTCTTCTCTTCTCTTCTCTTCTCTTCTCTTCTCTTCTACGAGTTCGTCTTTCGCTCGCTCGCTCAGGTCGTCGTCGTTTGGCTGGCTTTTTCTTCTACGTTTTTTCTCTCTTTTTTCTTCGTTTTATCATCACCATTATTGTTATTATTGTTATCATGGTTATCTTCTCTTCTCTTCTACGAGTTGGTTCCTCACTTCGCTCAGGTCGTCGTCGTTTGGCTGGTCTTTCTTCTACGTTTTTTCTCTTTTATTTTCTTCGTTTTATAATTATCATTATATTTATTATTGTTATCATGGTTGGTATTACTGGTATCATTTTTGTTATGATTGGTATTATTTCTATTTATTGTTATCATTACTACTATCATCATCATTATTATTGTTTTCATTATCAGCACCATCATCATAATCACCATCTTTTTCTTCATTACTATCTCCATATTCATCACTTTCGATCCATCGTAGAATAGACAAATAAAGAAGGAAAAAAAGAAATGAATAAAAAAAATAACTATAAAGAAATACAAATACATAAACACATAAGAATAAGCAAGTAAACAAACAAGTAACTAAAACTTTAATAAAACAAATATACACAAACAAGAAACAAATAAACAAACAAACCACCAAGAACAAACACACAAATAAACAAACAAACTCAAATAATCATAATTAAAAACAAACACAAATAACCAAGAACAAACAAACAAATAAACAGCATAGCCCTTCCTCCTCGCCTCCACCATCTGCCACCGCGTGAGGCAGATGGCACTCATCACCAGCTGACCCTGGCCACCTGGCCGTCATGCAGCTGGGCCGCCGAGCAACAGGATTTAGGGCCATTAGCTCGGAGTGGCGGCTAATCTAGGGCGGGAGGAGGACAGGACTGGACTGACTGACTGACTGAGGGACTGACTGGGTGACTGACTGGGTGACTGACTGACTGAGGGACTGACTGACTGACTGACTGAGGGACTGAATGATATGGTGAGGGACTGAGGGACTGAATGATATGGTGAGGGAGGGGAGGGGAGGGGAGGGGAGAGAGGAGAGGATGGAGGGAGTTAAGGAGGAAGGGAGGGAGTTACTGACTGACTTACTGAACGAGTAACTAATTGACTGACTGACTGACTGACTGAATAACTGACTCACTCACTCATTCACTCACACAGTGCCTCGAAGATGGCGATAAGCCTGCCTCGCGGACTTCAGCTGCGGCGGGCTACTGGCACTGGCACCGCGTCCCAGTCGAGTCGTGCGTGGTGCCTGCATGTCTGCCTCGGCGACCGGAACACACGACAACAGCCGGCGCCGCGTGTCGTCTCTCTCTCTCTCTCTCTCTCTCTCTCTCTCTCTCTCTCTCTCTCTCTCTCTCTCTCTCTCTCTCTCTCTCTCTCTCTCTCTCTCTTTCTTTCTTCTCTCCCTCTCTCTCTCTCTCTCTCCTCTCTCCCTCTCACTCTTGCTCTCTCCTCTCTCTCACCTTGCTCTCTCTCTCTCTCTCTCTCTCTCTCTCTCTCTCTCTCTCTCTCTCTCTCTCTCTCTCTCTCTCTCTCTCTCTCTCTCTCTCTCTCTCTCTCTCTCTCTCTCTCTCTCTCTCTCTCTCTCTCGGGATGCCTCTCTCTTGTGCTCGCACTTGCTCTCTCTCTCTCTCTCTCTCTCTCTCTCTCTCTCTCTCTCTCTCTCTTTCTTCTTCTTCTTCCTGTCCTTCCCTTTCTCCTCCTTCTATTGCAATTTCACGCTTCTCCTTTAACCTCTCCTTTTCCTCCTCTTTAACCCTCCTCTCTTCCTTCTCCTTCTCTTTCCCCCTCTCCTCTTCCTTCTCCTTCTCCTTCTACTTTTCCTTCTCCTTCCCTCTCTATATCTCCTTCCCCTTCTTCTCCCCTTCCTCCCCCTTCTCCCTCCCTCTCGTCCATAAGGCTTGGCACGATCTGGCTCAACTTGACTTGGCTTGAGCTCAGGCTTGGGGAGTAGACGCTGGCGTAGACACTCGGAAGGAGATTTAAAGGATTTGGGGGGTTAGGGGGGGGAGGGGGAGGGTTGGATGGGGGATGGGGGGGGAGAGGGAACATGTGTGTGTGTGGGGGGGGGTAAAGGAGTAGGATCTCTGAGGAAAGGGAGGGGGTAAGGGGGAAGGGGGAAGGATGTCTAGGGGGCATAGTAGTGTTGTGGGAGGGGTGTGGGTGGGGTGTGTGGGGGAGAGAAGACATGTGGTGGTGGAGGGGAGGGGAGGGGGGGTAAAGGAGTAGGATATCTGAGGGGGGAAGGGGGGGGGGTGAGGACGTCTAGGGGGAGTAGGGGAGGGACGTCTGCCTCGGTCGCTCACGATAGACCGGGAAAGTAATTTCTCTTCTTTCTTTTTTTTTTCTTTTTTTTTTTTTTTTTTTTTGACTTTCGAGAGAGTGGGAAATTCAACTTTTGTCATTATTTAACATCAAAGACTAAAATGAAAAACTGAACAGAAAAAAAAAAAAAAAAAAAAATCATCCGTGAGGTTGTTACCCTGACGAAAGGACGAAAGGTGAAAAGAACGGCAAGACGGATCAAAGAAAGGCAGAAGAGAGCAAATTAAGCCCCGAAAGGAATTGGAGCTGAGCTGACGAGACGAAGCCGGAAGTTGGGGAAATTGCCCGGCGGTCAGGCAAGGCCACGTCGTCGCCGCCGCCGCCGCCGCCACCGCCGTCTCCGTGGGTTCGATGCTACCGCCGCAGTAGAGAAGTTCCGCAAAGTCTGTTACAACTTTTTCCCGACGACGTGCCGACGCCTCGCCGACACTTGGCGCCATAGAGTACCCGGCAGAGGATCCTTTGCGCCGCCCCCCCACTCCCACTCCCTCACTCCTTCCTTCCTCCCCCCAGTCCCCCCTCTTTTCCTAGAGCCTCCTTCCCCTGCACTCTCCCTTTCCCTCTTCTCCTTCCTCTGGTCTCCCTTTTTCCCTCTTCTTCTTCCTCCTATTTATTCTTCTAACCCCGTTCCTCCCTTACTCCCTCCTTCCCTCCCTCTTCCCCTTTTAACCCTTCCTCCTACCCTCTTCCCCTTCTTATCATGACTCCCTCATTCCCTTCTAACCCACCCTCCCTCCTCCCTCCCTCCTTCCCCCTTCCCTTTCTAACCCTCCCTCCTTCCCTACCTCCCTCCCTCTTCCCTTTCTAACCTTCCCATCTTCCATCTACCCCTTCTACCTTCTAACCCTCCCTCCCTCCTTCCATCTCTCCCTCCTTCCATCTATTCGCCCCCCACATCTAACTCCTTCCCCTCCACCCTCCCTCCCTCCCTCATCCTTCCCCTTCCTCCTCCTGTTGTCTTCTTAGTAACCGGCTTCCAGGACCTCCTTACGTTATGTATGTGCGTCTCATGGTTCCTGAAACTGAATGGTCTTTTTTTCTATATTTTCCCTTTACGTCTGACTTTCCTATTCTTGCGAATTATCCCCGTACCTTCCCCCTCTTTTTCTCTCTTCTCGTGCTGAATGTCGGTAAAAGAAAAAAAGAAGCGACTAAACGGAGACAAGACCGACGTGTTCGTTCTTCTTGAGTCACACCCTCAAGAATCCGTTTTCTTTCCCGCCTTCAGCCAGTAACGAAGAATTGGACATTTCAAATTACATTGTAAACTGACCAATTCAATTTCACTTTTCATCCTGCCTGACCACCTGTAATAAGCCGGGTGGGTGATAAGAATAAAGCCCAGACTGCAGTTGTTTACCTTCCGTTATTGAAAACAATTATGATTAGTTCATTAGATGGTTTTTATTCGCATAAAGTGAGTATATCTTTACTGTGGGGTCTCAAGGTTGATATTCCTTATCTATGTCCGGCACGCTAATGTCGTCATTACGTGTCTGTATGGTGTTTGTGTCTGGGTTTTTTATATATAATTGTGTGGTGTGCGTGTGCGTTTTCGTGTGCATGCGTGTGGTTCATGCGTGTGCTTTCGTGTTTGCCTTTATTAGTGGCAGCGATGAGATTGAATATGTTTATCTGTTTCAACTTCCGGATATATATTTTTTTTAATTGCTTTTCTTGAAGTTATGCAAATTTCGCAGTAATAAAGTCATATACAGAGCATCTCCCTTTCAAAATAAGACAACTGAGTGATCCAAATAAATTCTTTATTTGGACATTGCATCCGATTTACAAAAAAAAATACACGTTACTATTAAACTATGATCTATCTTCACCAGAAAGAATTATTTCATATCATTAATTCCTACCAACTTCATCATTAGTTCGTTATCCTATTTGAACATTTTCATTCGAAGAAATTGGAGTGTTTATCAAATCACAAGGTTAGCTATACGTATCTTGTTTGATGATAGCACAAATATTATCTACACATTATAACTTATATGATCAAAGTATTGCCCTCATGTTCACTCATACACATCAATTTAATGAAGTTAAACTAGTTTTGTTTTTTTTACGAACCCACTTAACCTAAATTTATTCATGGTGTTCATTCGTGCTTCCTCTCCTCTTTTTTCCCTTCTTCTTCTTCGCCTCTTCCTACTATTTTTCTTCTCTTCTCTTCCTTTCCTTCCTCGTCCTTTTCTTCTGCTACTTCCTTCCTTCCTCCTCCGCAACCTCGTCGTGGTCGTTGTCCTCTTCCTTCCTCCTTTTTCCCTTCTCCTTCATCCTTTTTCCCTTCTCCTCCCTCCTTCTTCTTCCCTTCTCCTTCATCCATTTTCCCTTCTCCTTCCTCCACCCTTTCTCCTCCCTCCCCCCTTCTCTTCCTTCCTCCCTTCTCCTCCTTCCTCCTCCTTCCTTCCTCCTCCCTCCCTTCTCCTCCTTCCTCCTTCCTCCTCCTCCCTCCATCCCTCCATCCTTCCTCCTCCTCCTCTAACCCTTTAATATTTCCAACAATGAAGAACACATCGTTAAGTGGTTTAGCGGCAACATGCCAATACGAACTCGTACACGCGGCTATATATCCAAACGCAATAAACACGACATACGCACGCACGCAAAAGCCCTTTTCACGAACCAATGGAGAACCGCAGCTGGAACCACCACCACCATCCCCCCCCTCTCCCCTCTCCTTTCCCTATCCTCTCCTTCCCTCCCCATCCCCCTCTCCCCTCTCCTTTCCCTCTCCTCTCCTTCCCTCCCCACCCCCCTCTCCCCTCTCCTTTCCCTCTCCTATCCTCTCCTTCCCTCCCCACCCCCCTCTCCCCTCTCCTTTCTCTCTCCTCTCCTCTCCTTCCCTCCCCATCCCCATCCCCCTCTCCACGGATAATAAATCCCTATAATAAATTTCACTTCGCTCTTCTGTCATTAAAACTACCTTAAACACACCGCCACAACTTCGACCGCACTTGGGATGAAAGTAAAAGAAAATAACACTAAAAAAAGAAAACGAAAAAAAATAATAAAAATAAATAAAAAACATACACACTTTCGGAATATTGAAAGCTTCTAGTCTTGTTTAGAATATTTCATGCTTAACGACTTCAACATCAATAATACTGGGAAGTGTATCGTACAAAAAGAAAGAAAAAATAAAAAAAGAGAGAAAAAAACACGAGCATTTTACGGGGTAGCAAAATGGCGACGGCTTGTTATTCTTTTCCCTCTTCTTCTCTTTAAACGGCAAAACTGAATCCAGAGAAAAGCCAAAAGGGCATGGCGATGTCGTGGCTTGGCTTTACTTGATGGACCCATAATCGCAGACACTAAAATAGGATTCATATTCGGCATAAAACATTAAGTATGGAGTCTGGCGCACGGCTTTGGCAGAACACCAACGCTAGCTAGTTCGCTCCCTCCTGGGTCCTGCCGGGTCCTTCGTCAGCTCTGCCGGCTCCTTTGCCGGCTCCTCGGCAAGGGTGCGACGCCTAATGGTCTCTCTCTCTCTTCTCCAGCTATCTCTGTTTCTCTCTCTCTCTCTCTCTGCCATACTCTCTTTCTCTCTTCTTTCTCTCTCTCTCTCTCTCTCTCTCTCTCTCTCTCTCTCTCTCTCTCTCTCTCTTCTTCTTCTTCTTCTTCTACAGCTCTCTCTGTTTTGCCCTCTCTCTCTTTTTCTCTCTCTCTCTCTCTCATTTCACCAATATTAACCATCTTTATTCCGATAATTTTTTTTTTCATTTTCATTGTCATTTTTATCATCCATGTAATTCTCATCGGCATCAATAGTACTTTAATCCCTCTTCAAAACACAATCATCATTATTATTCTTTCTTATTCATCTAATCTCTCTTACGCCTATTATCCCGTTCCTACATTATCTCCTTTTTTTCTCCCTCTTCTCTTCTCTCTTCACTCTTCTTCCGTCCTCCCTTTCTTTCCTTATCTCTCTGCTTCGGTCCTCGTTAATGTTCTCCTCTCTCCTAATTTTCCCTTTCGCTCCTCTATCCTCCTCCCTTTCTTTTCTTAACTCTCTTCTTCGTTCCTCGTTCCTCGTATTCCTTCCCTCATTTCCCGTCTCCTCCCTTTCCTGTTCGCTTCCCTCCTTCTCCCCTCTTCGCTTTCCTCCTCTCCCCTTTTCGCTTCCCTCCCTCTCCTCTGGCGTCGTGTCCTCTATCCTCTTCGTATCTCTCTTCTCCTCTTTTCGCTTCCCTCCCTCTCCCTCTGACGTCGTGTCCTCTCCCCTCTTCGTATCTCTCCTCTCCCCTTTTCGCTTCCCTCCCTCTCCCCTCTTCGCTTTCCTCCCTCTCCTTCTGGCATCGTGTCCTCTCCCCTCTTCGCTTCCCTCCTCTCCCCTCTTCGCTTCCCTCCCTCTCCCTCTGATGTCGTGTCCTCTACCCTCTTCGTATCTCTCCTCTTCCCTCTTCGCTTCCCTTCCTCTCCCCTCTTCGTATCTCTCCTCTCCCCTCTCCGTATCTCTCCTCTCCCCTTTTCGCTTCCCTCCCTCTCCCCTCTTCGTATCTCTCCTCTCCCCTCTTCGCTTCCCTTCCTCTCCCCTCTCCGTATCTCTCCTCTCCCCTCTTCGCTTCCCTCCCTCTCCCTCTGGCGCCGCGTCCTCACCCGAAGCCCTTCCCCTCATTCAACCAATCATTTTAGATTTCCCCTCAAAATCCCGCAAAACTGTTGGCCTTCTCTCTCCCGCGGGTCGTCCTGGTCGTCGCGGTAGTCGTCTCACTGGTCTGAACACCGCCCCGATTCGCCCTTAATTGCACTTCGGGGAAACACCTCTCTCTGTCGCTCTCTCTCTCTCTCTCTTTCGATCTTTCTCTCTCTCTCTCTCTCTCTTTCTCTTCCTTCCTCTTTCGTTCCAGATCGGTTGGTTTGGTTCTTTCTCTTCTTTTACTTTTCTGTCTGGCTGACTGTCTGTTTCTGTCTCTGTTGCTCTCTGCCTGTCTGTCTCTCTCCCTTGTAGTTCTAGAATTGCTGAATTATTTCCTTTCTGTACTACAGTACTTTTCACTTTTCAAGTGGAGAAAGTATTGGCAAGAGAGAGATATGGATACACACACACAAACACACACACACACACGTACGGGAATTTTCCCTTCACAAGATTCCCCTTCTTATTTCCGCAAAATTCCTATACCTCTAAGAACAATCTCCCTCCCTCCCTCCTTCTCTTCCTCCCCTTCCTCCTCCTCCTATCCCACCCTACCCCACCCATTCCCCCTCCTCTCCCACCCACTCCCCCTCTCCCACCCCTTCCTCCCCCTCTCCCACCACTCCCACCCATTCCCCCTCCTCTCCCACCCCTTCCTCCCCCTCTCCCTCTCCCACCCCTCCTCCCCCTCTTCCACCCCTTCCTCCCCCTCTCCCACCCTTCCTCCCCCTCTTCCACCCCTTCCTCCTCCTTCTCCACCTTCTCTTCCTCCCCTTCCTCTTCCTTCTTTTTTTCCCTTCCTCCTCCTCCTATCCCACCCATTCCCCCATTCCTCCCCCTCTTCCACCCCTTCCTCCCCCTCTCCCACCCCTTCCTCCCCCTCTCCCACCTCTCCCTCCCCTACCCTCTCCTCTCCTTCCCCCTATTTACTTTCTCCCTATCCCACTCTTTAAAAAGAAAACTACAGAAGACTAATACACGGAAGCCATAAGCGGTAAGAGGCCAAAATAACGCATTTCTAAGAACCGTGCGCGTATTTTCTTCCCCTCTGCCTCGGAGACAGTGTGAGAGAGGGAGGGAGGGAGGGGAGGGAGGGAGGGAGGGAGGGAGGGGGGGGCTGAGGGAGGGAGGGAGGGAGAGAGGGAAGGAGGGAGGGAGAGAGGGAGGGAGGGGGAGAGAGAGAGGGAGGGAGGGAGAGAGGGGGGGGGGGAGAGAGAGAAATAGAGGGAGGGAGAGAGAGTCTATCATTTACAAATTCCCTGCAATTGGTGCTCTTTAATTCCCCTTCTTCCTCCCCCTTTTTTTTCCCACACGCACATACACACACAATTACCACCCTCTCTTTCTCACTCTTACTCTCTCTCTCTCTATTTCTCTCTCTCTCTCTCTCTCTCTCTCTCTCTCTCTCTCTCTCTCTCTCTCTCTCTCTCTCTCTCTCTCTCTCTCTCCTCAATCCCCTTTTGCGGAAACCCGTAAGTTGCACCACTTACCGGCCCTTGTATCATTGGTCTCTCCGCC